>JABJVR010047230.1:0-12644 GCA_025773905.1 Chitala chitala | reverse complement strand
TGTTATATACCCTGTCGGGCACAGGATACACAGTGCTGACTGCACCACTACAGATGGTGTCACGCTGTTATATACCCTGTCGGGCACAGGATACACAGTGCTGACTGCACCACTACAGATGGTGTCACGCTGTTATATACCCTTTCTTGTCTCCTGTTGACATTCCTATTTATTGTTCTTTTCTCCCCTGCCAGTATTTTTTCATTTTACTCAGCTTTAAGTCTTTGTCTGTCTTTCAGTCTTGTTCCCTCTCTTCTTATATTTCCCCCTTCTCTCTCTCTCTCTCTCTCTCTCTCTCTGTCTCTCCACCTTCCTCTCTCTTTCTCTATCCCTTCTTTCTTTCTCACCTGTCACCTTTTTCTGTCCTCTCTCCACCCTTCTCTTGCTCTCTCTCTTTCTCCACTCTGTTCTATCTCCACACTCCTCTCTCTTTATGTCTCTCTCTCTCTCTCTCTCTCTCTCTCCCTTTCTTCCTTTCTTTCTTGCCCAGGGCTCTCCATCCGCAGTGTGTGCTGGAGGGCAGACCGTATCCTGGCAGGCACGCAGGACAGCGAAATCTTCGAGGTGCTGGTGCAGGACCGGGACAAGCCACTTCTTATTGTGCAGGGCCACAGCGAGGGTGAACTCTGGGCACTGGACGTGCACCCAAAGCAGCCATTGGTAGCTACGGGCAGCGACGACCGCTCCGTCCGGTCAGTGACTGCATCTTCTGAACTGACACAATGTGCTGTGAGGCAAGGAATCCCACAGATGGCAAACTTAACTCTTACAACCCATTCCTCCGTGTATGTTCATTGAATGTTCATATTTCTGTTGCCGAGATAAACGCTTATTTCTTTAAGAAACTCGTTTCATGCAGGGAAATATATTTGTATGTAGAAACGCACATTAAAGTCACTAATTTATCCAGAGACAGACCCTGCAAGTTATGACTTGCATATAAGTGAGTTATTTTTACTCATAATGATGAGTTTAAAATGAATCAACAGGCTAAGTACGAACAAAACGTGACAGCAGAGTGAATCATTTTTGCCGTTAGGTTTGTTCGCCACTTCATTTGTATCACTTCTGAAGTTTATTAAACAGAAACATAGATAGACATATTGTGAAGGAATTTGAAATTAGGCCTCGACAATAAAAACTGAACAGCAAAAATGCTTTTCTTAGACACTGGTACGGAGAACCAGTGGAGAGCCTAGATTAGCATGCTAGCTCTATTAAATTATTCATCATACATGAGGTTTTTTGGTGTTTTGTTGTTTCAAAGAGAAACGTTTAGGGGGGCAGGTACTACATACTGGTGAATAATGAATAATTGATGCCCTACTTCAATTATAATGATAAGCAGTGTAAAAAACCCTAATGGAGATAACTGATGGAAGACAATTTTACTGAGGCATCTTAACACAAAGCGGAGTTAGACAAACACAGATTGAGGATAACCAAAGTGGGTATAATCTTTTACATAGAGTTAAAAAACAGTAACAGGTGAAGACTTAAAACAAGGAAGTATATCATTTGACTATAAAGAGGATGTCCAAAACATGCATACAGTCACCGAAGAGAAGCTCATGGCTGAGTCAAGTCAACAAACAATATCTACATAACAGAAAAGGAAAAAACAACACTATAAACTGAGGGGTGGCCAAGGTGGCATCCCTACAGGCCACTTCGAGTGCCACTCAAAATTTGCTCAGCATAATTGGCTGATTTGAAATTTAACCCCCCTCCTCAAATAGATTTAGCCGTCCCCTATACAAAATTTTAGAATCACCACTGAAAGAAACAAGAGGCAATTGGTAGAAATCAATATATGGCAGTGCGGTGAGAGCCATGCCCCGTGTTGGCTGTTTAACACGGGACATGGCCAGAGCATCCCTGTGTAGTGCTGTGTACCTGACCAGCCGTGCGTCTGTATGTGCGTGACTGCACAGACTGTGGAGCCTGACAAGCCACGCCCTCGTAGCCCGCTGTAACATGGAGGAGGCAGTGCGCAGCGTGGCCTTCAACAACGACGGCTCTCAGCTGGCCCTGGGCATGAAAGACGGCTCCTTCACCGTGCTGCGCGTCAGGTAGGCCGAAGCTACGTTTCTGCTGCCTGTGGTCTGGTGTTAAGGGCTCATGGTAGCAGTGAACACAGCACTGACCAAGAATGGTATAAAAGTAGCAAAAGTAAAAATTGGGACTGTTGCATCTAGAGAGACGTTTCTTAAATCATGTGTCATGACCCAAATTGGGTCGCACAGTTGCTTGTGGTCAGTTGCCAAATACTTAGTAAATGGAATAGAAAGTAGGAATGTTTATGGTATTGGGTCCAAAAATTATAACCTTATTTTCATTTGGGTCTTTGGGTTAAAAAGCTTAATAAGAACCTTAATAAGAATAAAATGTTTTGTCAGCTGTTTCAAGTGCTGTCTAAGCATAGTATCATTGCCAGTTTTATCACTCAGGACAAGAACATGAATTTCATCATTGAATTATCTTTGTGTGTGTGTGCGTGCGAGCGTGTGTGTATGTATGTGTGTGTGTACACTTTGTTTTATAATCTTTCCTGTCTACTTGTCAACTCTGTTTTGTCTACGTAACTAAACGTATTACTGTGGCTTTATAATAAACTTTGCCATTGCTGGCCAAAACAGGAACAGTCATGAATATTTTATTTGATCATAAACTTCAAGATAAAACTAAAATTATTGAAAGTTATTCTGAACATCATGTTAAGGAACATAGTCGGTTATATTGATTTTTTAATGTCGTGGTTGTATTTTTGTTTCTCATTCAACAGAACAGTCAAAAAGTGTGGTCTAACAAATATTGTTGGCGTGTGTAGTGGTATATTATCAGTTCTGTTTGTATCCTCTGTCTTTGTCAGGGACATGACTGAGGTGGTTCACGTTAAAGACAGGAAGGAGGCGGTCCACGAGATGAAGTTCTCCCCCGACGGCTCTTATCTGGCTGTGGGATCCAACGATGGGATGGTGGACATCTACGCAGTGGCTCAGCGCTTCAAGAAGGTGGGCGAGTGCAACAAGTCATCCAGCTTCATCACGCACCTGGACTGGTCAGTGGACAGCAGGTTTCTGCAGACCAACAACGGCGCTGGAGAAAGGCTCTTTTACCGGATGCCAGGTAGGTCATGGTTAACATGTCATGTTACCTGCTGTGACTAAACGGCTCTCAGTAAGAACCTGTTCATTGCTGTTTGGTTTTCACTTTAGATCTGTATTTGTTTTTTGTTCTATCTGCCTGTAAAGAGCTTTGGGACAAACCTGACGTGAAAGGCACAGTAAAAAAAGAATTAATTGAATCTATCTGAGTAAAGAACTGTGATCAAAGTGTATATGTTTCATTCAGCTCCATGATACATACATTACTTGTTAATTTTTCAGCCACTCATCTTAGTTGTTGATTTGTCCTTACAAAAACTTTCAGAATATAGAAGAATATTACATACAGTTTATTTCTGAGAGCCCCATTGGCTTGGGAAAAATCAAGTGAATAGCCAGACACCAATGTTAACCAATATTCATGAGTACCAGCACATGGGGCAGCACAGTACAGGAGCTGCCAATCAAATCTGGTCATCTAATGAATGACACTGAACTAGAACATACAGTAAACCATCCATTTTAGGTCAAATTTTAAAAGGTTTTAAATAAATCTGAGACAGTAGGATTTACCAGTTAAGATTAACCGTGTATTGAGCAGTTAATGTAACATCTGCAGTGTAAACACTTGCAGGACAGTCTCATACTTTTTATTGTTTTATTTTACATTACACTTATATCAGGGAGACTATAGCTCCGTGTCCACGTTGCTGTGTCAAAGCCAGATGTGTCTGGAATACCACTACACACGCAATAAAAACCAGTATAGCTCAAGATGCCTGGTCCATGAGAGTGTTATTGGGTTAAATCCCCCCTCTAATCTCATTTCCCTCTCTCATCCACGTGTTCAGCCGGGAAGCGTCTGCTCACTAAAGAGGAGATTAAGGGTGTCCACTGGGTGACCTGGACATCTGTACTCGGGCCTGAGGTGAACGGGATCTGGCCCAAGTACAGCAATGTCAACGACGTCAACTCCGTGGACGCAAACTACGACAGCGCCGTGCTCGTGTCCGGGGACGACTCCGGTCTCGTCAAGCTCTTCCGATTCCCCTGCTTGAGAAAAGGTACATGGATGTCTTCTGTCTAACAGTTTGTTGTGCTCAGTAAGGCCAAGGCAATATAAAGGAGCCTATATGTAGTTCACGGGTTTAGTGATACTTCAGCACAGCAAAGAAAAACGATGTAATACTACTATTACTACTACTACTAATACTAGTGATAATAATACAGTACAGGGTTGTGTAAAAATCTAACTCATGGCTAAGTTGAGGTTGGTATTTGGAGCTAAACTAGCTAAATTTGACATGACTCGTTTATAAATTGAGCCCAAAAAGTAATTGGGGCAAAGCAAATACAGTAACCAATCATGCTTAAACATTGTATGCAGCAGTGGTAATACTCGAGCAATATTTAATGAATTACTAAGGAATATTACATTAAAAAACATAAAGACTACACAGCTATATAGTAATCAGAAACGTATTCCAGTCAGTGTTCATCAAATGCCTCAGAGTCTGTTTAGTTTTATTTTAATATTAAGCCATAACCATAACCAATTACTGCATTAAAAGTGGTAACTTTGCTTTTCCTAACAACTTAATATGTTTTCAGCCTTTACAATTTCTTTTAAATAAGCTTTGCTCCTAACTCCGTGCCTTACCATTAGTTGAGGTATGACATGACATAGGGGGCTTGGTATCAAACGGAATTTGCAACTCATCTAATTTATGACTGTGCTGTGATTATTGGTGTATTTGCTTATGGCATCAAAGTGAAGATAATATTAAACTTTGGCCCAGAAGCTTTGTTAACTTTTATTTATAATCAACATTATAAATTGAAGTTAACAAACATTATTTACAAAAATAAATTGAATTGAATTGAATTGAACATTTAATTTCACAAAAATGTCATCGTTAACCATTAGCAGCCAGTAGGCTGCAGACACACATGTGCAGTTCATGGATTCGTAGGCCAAGCCATTTACTCTTCCTGATTCTCCTTCAGTATTTTCTAACCAATATTCTGAGTTCATAAGAAAGAGAGAAATTATGTTGTTGGATGAGTCAGCACTGTTTGTATAGCTAATTTTTAACACCTTATTTTCTTGACCTATACACCAGTGTATACGGTAATAAAAAACTCACAGGCCAAAATCACAAGATAACATGTTGAGATATATGATTTTAAAAAATCTTTTGGTAAAGTTTTGTTTATCTTCCACTACAAACCCACCATTACTCCAACACCCACACATGATGATGTCACACAGTACTGATCTATGGGTCAAATTGTGCCTCTGTATGAAAGTATGTAAGTTACCACTTTAATATACGACACGTTAGGCTGTTAATGCCACAGCACTTTTGTACTAGTGCTTATTCATTTTTAATAGCACTTTTTTAATCCCAGAGGGAAATGGTGGGGGAAACATTGACCAGCCACATGCAGCACCCAGGTTGCTAGCATTTGAGTGTCTAGCTCAAGGATACGCCTTGCTGAGGTGGGATTTGAACTGGGAGACTTCTGTCTTCCAGCCGGATGTTTCTTGTTCTTTCTGCACTGATCGACCAGGTTGCTATCAGTGTAGTCTTGAATAACGTGTTAGGTCCAGTAGTAGTTCTATGATAGCTGATTTGTATGAAGTCATTAAATCTAATTATAAACTCATGGTTTTATTGGAGGTGATTTGATACCAAATACATGGTATATAAAGGTCTACTCTTTACCTCCACACACTGTTACTGGGACCCTAAAAAACTGAGGTGTATAGAACTTTAATTTCCCACAGCTTTTCTTCCCACATTTCAGGCTTTCTGTAAAAAATAACATTGTTAGTGTGAGACTTTTAATTTGAGGTTTAATTACTCAGACTTTGGATGTTATGTGTGTTCAGTTGCTTTTGACTTGAATAGTCTTAAAATTCCTGTTTCTGTGGACAGGTGCAAAATTCAAGAAGTATATTGGGCACTCAGCCCATGTGACCAATGTCCGCTGGTCACATGACCTACAGTGGGTGCTGAGCACCGGTGGTGCAGACCATTCTCTGTTCCAGTGGAGGTTTCTGCCTGAAGGTGTCATGAATGGTGTCCTAGAACCACTTCTCCAAGGTAACCAGCTTTGTCCCATAGTCATGCCTGAAAGTGGATTATCCCCGATTTCCGACCAATTACAGCTAACACATTTTAAAATATCTAATTGTTTTTTGTTTTTAAGAAAAATAATACTACATGTTATAATATTCAACACAAATACAATAAAAGAGTTAATAAATAAAACTAATTCTCTTATTTTACGGAGTGTGCTCCAAGCCTGTATAGTTGTTGGTTGTGTGTCACTGGGCCCGTAGCTGTGAACCATTCTGTCATTATCTGTAATTCTGTCATTTTCACATACATGTATGGTTCCACAAGCAGGACAGGCTAGCTGTGCAAAATCAGAAGTGAAAGAACTGAGTTGCTCAATTGAGATTAAAGGAAGATACTGATTGGCTGTTTATCTTCCAATAGCATCAGTGCTTCACATAATGCCTTTCACCTCCAGAGGGATATGCTAATTCCAACAGTGAGGAGTCGGACTCGGACCAATCAGATGTGCCTGAGCTAGACTCAGATATCGAGCAAGAGGCCCAGATGAACTATGAGCGTCAGGTAAGAAGAGGCAAATTTGAGATTAGCTTTATGACAGAGGCAACAGTAACTGATGTTTTGCCTAAAAACATCAATAATGCTTGGTTTGTTCCAGATAATTATCTGTTCACCAAGATGTGATTTTTTGGAGTTTTTAACAGTACCATGATCAATCAATTTAATGCAATTTAATGCAAATAAATTATTTTTTTTGGCCAGTTGTTGAATTACTCTGATTACTAACCAAACTCACACTCAACAGTCTACTGAATCTTTATTGTACTATTTTAAATACCTCCCCTCTCCTATGTGTGTTAAAACTGATTATAGAAATTAGCTTTTAACTCCTACTCTGGGTGGAATTACTGTGTTCTGTCAGACACTTTGTAGCATAATATGCTCAAAATGAATGAAGTGACCATTGGGGAATGGGGTCCAGAAACTTCTTACCCTCCTGACATCAACAACCTTTTCAAAATGTCATAAAGCTGTTACAAATGGCAGAGGTCAGACACACGCACATCCACTTATATGCCTGCTAACTCACGTAGATTTATGATTTTCAAAGTTAATGATATATATTTTTTGTTTTTTAAACATGATTTATACCTGTATCTGGCAAGCAAAACTTTGATACAGATTATCTTTACCAGAATTACAGGTCTTTGGTATACAACAAGCATGCAATTAATTTAATACATTCCTGGAAAATCTGAATGAAAACACTGACTCACACAGTACAGTGAAATTTAAAATCTCTCTCTCTCTTTCTCACACACACACACACACACACACACACACACAGACCAACTTTGTGTGTCTCTCTCCTGCCCACATTCTTTTTTTTCTGCTGCAGCACACAGGATACCCTAAGCTGTGTTAATTCATTAAAGTTTATGGATTCTCCAGTTCTCTAGCAAATTAAATGTAAATCAACTATAATCCTGAAACTGGCTTCAAATCAGCATCCACCCATATAGCATAAAAGCTTAAAAGGTTTACTTGAGCGGAGGAATACCCAATGAGATTCTAACATTATAGCAGACAGACTATAGATTGAAGGTCAAGATAAGTCTGAAGAACTTGCAGCTTGGGTGTGCTCCATAACATGTTGTGAAGGATCTAGATTCCATGATTCTTTTGAAGATGACAGTTCTCAAGTACCTTATCAGATCTTTTTGAGACTACCTTGTACAGTTGTGACTACTTATCTGCTTCTGCAGAAACTGCAGATCTCTAAGATGACTTTTTATATTCTAACATGTCTGTGTGTGATTATTATTGACCTGCAGAATAACTGACTTTTCTTATTATCAGTGTCATGATCCTTTTTCTAACAAAAGACCTCTTGAAATTTCGTTACAATACTCCAAGACTAAGTCTATATTAAGGTGTTTTTTTTTTCTGAGTGACGCAGCAGTTGTTTCGGGAGGCTGTTTGAGCCACTGTTGCATCACTTGCCATTAAAGGTTGCTGTCTGCTGGCTGAGCACTCATTTGAAGAGAAGAACACATGCTTCAGCATGTTCTCCATAGCATCTGTTTTTATCTGTCAGTGCCTGGCCTGGATCAGCGCATTTTACACCCCCACTGATGTCAAGTCTTTAAAGTTGAAAACCAACACCAGAGTCTAAAATGGCAATTTTTTCAATGCGAATTTTACATTTTGTCATCCCTGGAGTTTTGTGAACTCCAGTAGGCTTTGTAGACTGGTAATTGGCCTCCTGAAATCCAGTGGTCAGTTTTATTCACATTTCTACTGGAAATGCATTTACTTTGTATGTGTTTATAAATGCCAGACTTGTTCATGGGGTGGTTTGTAACTGTGGCAGGAACATACTGAGGGAGCAGTGAATTATCTTTAGAGCACTGTTGTTGCCTTACATAAGTATGTGACAACATAGCTAAAGTAGAGCTGCCCATCCTATTCCCAAGTGAACAGGGAACATTCTTAAGACACTGAAAGTTCTAGAACATTCCATGTTTACTGAGTCCTTGCTTCTCTGCACATGCTGGGAATCCATTGGTCCCATTGCAAGTTTACAGAGAAAATCTTCCTCAGCATCCATGTGCTCCATTGCAGGTTTATAAGGATGATCTTCCTCAGCTGAAGCAGCAGAGCCATGAGAAGAAGGAGCTGGCCACCTCTCTGAAACGGCAGAAGGCCCCAGACGAGGGGTTGCGTTTGCAGTTTGTTCATGGGTAAGGTTAATGGCTGCTTGACAATGATATGCCTATAAACAGCTTCAGAAACACGTTTCAAAGTGATGCTAACTGTACTCAGGCATAGAGTGCCATGTTTAATTTAACAAAAGGGGAAAACCAACAAGACCACATACAGAAATTATATCTTAACTTTGTGGTCAGTAATCTGGGCCAAAAAGTATAGCGTTCCTCTCAAACGTTTTTCAAGTGTACCTTCCATAGCCATTCCCAAAATACTTACGGCAGACAAAATTCGGCAGACAACAAAAATATAAGAATGAAACAGCTGAGGATTCCATTAAAAACAGCATATTGTGCTGTGCAGTGAAATGGTGCCTCATCAGCTCTGCCTTACCAACATTCAGAGGAGTGCTGTGAGCTGTTGGTCTTGCAGACGTAGTAATTTTGGGCTAATATTGACATTCTTTTGTGATTCGCTAGAGAATACTTCATATTTTATTTATTACAAACCTCTGATGCCACTACTTTAATGTCTCTTACAAAAAAAAACATACAGTGATCATATTGTTTATGTTTGACAGACACAGTCAATGGCTTGAATAGCTCTAGCCAATCAAACAGATACTTTCAGATAAAGAAAATATTTTAAAAGGACTAAAAAAGTTATAGATGGAAAATATGGCCATACGCATCTCAGACTTTCAAAACTTTGTAAGATTGACAGCAGATTCATGTCAGTTGACAGATATGGTTTAGAGATCTAAGTCAAGTCCGGACTGAGGAGTGAGATACAGAAACTAGAATGTATGGAAAACAGGATGAGGACGGTGAAAACATTAACAGGCTAGTCACACAAGGAGGCTAGGGAATTCAGGAATAGTACTAATCTCTCACAGGGAGAATACCTGTAAGGGACCTGGATAAATAATGGGGGTTAAAACAAGGTGAGTGAACAAGTGTGATCAATTTTCAGATGAGTGTAATCTAGTCTGTGATAATTGAGATGTTGTAGCATTTATGTGACTGAGTGCAGGCTGGACATCACCATCAAACAGAAAATTTGTCTTGCAAGTTTATTGGATATGATAATGCCATTTACTGTATTTTCTGTTTATTTGTAACATCACAGTTTCAGGATTTTGGACTGAAAACTACTGACTGCTTTATCCTTACACTGCAATACCTATGGTTTTATATACGGCCTCCTGTAATATTAATAGCCATGATAACTATCTTTCAGAAAATTATAGCTTTTTCTTCTGTGATGCAAGTTTTGCAGGTGTATTGCTTGTGGCAATCTGCTGATGAATGGAAATACTAATGTTTAAAAGAATAGAATAACATGCTATAAATAATCCAGGATCACCTAAGGACTTGATTTATAGGGAGGTTGTTTCAGCACAATGATCTTGTTGTGTATCTCAGATATATGCATTCTAAAAACTATATGTAAACCCACACCTGTGGCAGGCAATGTTCATTGTACATTAAAACTCACATACATGTAATAAGACTGGTATAATGGCTACAGAAAGGTAGGGTTGTTGTCTGACACTTTTAGTGTTTAAACCAGCCCTTGATGCTGTTTGCATAACTCTCAAATTGCCCTATATTATGAGTGGCTTGTGTCTGATTAGCTTGTCCTCCTGAGCATACACTGCCTTGTATACTGTGCTGTCTGAGATACAGCAGCATGCCCTGTGACCCTAACTTGGAAAAGCAGTTTTAAGTTTGAAATTGAATGATTGCTACTTTAGTAGGTACTTTAAATAAAGGGACTCCACATAAAATACACATAATATGTGATACTGATGTAATTTTTTTGAGTCAAGAAAAGCTGCAAATACAAGAAAACGGGCTAAATAATTTAGCGATAACATGTTGAGAGAAAGAAATGGCCTCATGTTGAAGTGTAAGAGCAAAATGTCAGTGAGCTCTGAAATGTTCTGACCTCACGAGCTGCCCATGACAGCAGAGCGCCGTGTTTCCTTGCATTGTGAATGGACTCCAGCTCGATTCCCCCGTGCTACAGGTACAGGGGCTGCGACTGCAGAAACAACCTGTTCTACACGCAGAGTGGGGAGGTCGTGTACCATGTAGCCGCCGTGGCTGTGGTGTACAACAGGGAGCAGCATTCTCAGCGCTTTTACCTGGGCCACAATGATGACATCCTCAGCCTGGTCATACACCCCCTCAAGGACCACGTGGCAACGGGACAGGTGGGGGTGCCTTCAGACTGTCCGGGGAGAAACCTTCTGTCATCGCTTAAGGAAGAAAGCAGTGAGAGGTTACATCAGATCTGACTGTAGATGGATGATAACGATAAACACCATCCACCAAAAGACAGACATGGATGAATCGAAAAAAGTGTAGTTGATTTTAAGGAAACAATTGGATTAAATGTCTTTTTGAATTCATAATGGTGCATTATAATTAAAAATAAATAACTACTTGGATGCTGTGTTGGTAGTTGATGTATGCAGTATGCAGAACCTCGGCATTTGCAGGTCACATACAGTGGACCATATAATAAAGACGGGTCTGTGAACTGGCAGTCAGATATGTAGGCAGGTGTTAAGTATTTTAAATAAACAGGACAAACTTCACACACATAGCTGACTCTGCACTGGGACTTTCCACTGTCATTTCAGTCTGAGATCAAGTCTGTTACTGTTGCATTTCCTGCTGTTCCAAGCTGAATCATTGCCCTTTTTGGAAGCATTACTGCCGTTCAGCCTGCTTGCAGCAAACACATGGAGCATCATAAGACCTCCAGGAATCTAAAAAAAAAAAAAAAATACTGTCTACATGCAGAATGAAGCATAGAGCAGAATCAGTGGCTCTACCCAGATTATGTTTTGAATATCTTTAAAGGTTATTGCATTTTAAAACTTCCACAGCTGTGATGACTTGCTGAACTGGGACATTATATAGTATTTGTATCCTGCTGTGCTTTGTGCAGGTTGGGAGAGATGCAGCTATCCACATCTGGGACATACAAACGCTAAAGTGCCTATCACTCCTCAGAGGGCATCACCAGAGAGGTGTGTGCGCACTGGACTTCACAGGTAAGGCTCTGTTAGGCCGGTCACGCAGATCCACGTGTCCGTGTTCACCGTGCACGCATGTCCACAGAGCAGGCGTGTTTAATGTTCCTCGCCGCTCTGACTGATTGTGCGACCAGCCCCCGTTTCATGCTGAAAGCTGCTTCTGCAGGAATTTTTGTAATTCCCTTCAGCTCAGTTTGTCTTTTCACTTATTGCTTATTGCTCAAATGTGTGAATGTTTTCAACCTAATTATCCCTTTTGCAACTTTTGTAATAGGATTAAACACACATTAGTTACTCTTTTTAGAACAAAATCGACTTGAATTTAAGCAAAGCTGTTTACGGCAGATGTGCACAGCAGGCACAAGTGTCTGTAGGACTAAAGCAGAAATTATCTTTTCAAATGACTAGAAAAGAGGTAACTGTTACAAAAAGAAAAGTAGTTAAATAGGCAATTAAAATTCCACCGCAGCTTTACTTAGAAGTGGAGACATTGCTGATCTGCTGTGAATGCTGGACGTAACAAAATGCCAAATACCCACTTAAACACTGTACTGCAGGCCCCATCATTCTGTATACATTGCCCCCCAAAAAGTGTGTGTGTGTGTGTGTGTGTGTGTGGTTACACACACCCACACCCACACCCCCCCACACACACACACAAAAAATAATATATATATATATATATTATTATAT
>JABJVR010047229.1:0-21155 GCA_025773905.1 Chitala chitala | reverse complement strand
GTTGCAGGCTGGCCCTTTAAGGGTGGTGCGGCTGTCTCTTGTTGCAGGCTGGCCCTTTAAGGGTGGTGCGGCTGTCTATTGTTGCAGGCTGGCCCTTTAAGGGTGGTGCGGCTGTCTATTGTAGCAGGCTGGCCCTTTAAGGGTGGTGCGGCTGTCTCTTGTTGCAGGCTGGCCCTTTAAGGGTGGTGCGGCTGTCTCTTGTTGCAGGCTGGCCCTTTAAGGTTGCTGCATGTGGCTGTTCGTACAAACAGAAACAGGGATGCAGAGGCTGCTGTGCCAGACCTCAGACTCCTCTGTGACGGGTAGCTGAATTAAGCGCACATGTGGATGTGGAACTCAGCCAAGCAGCCCCCCCCAGCCCCCTCCCCCAGAGTGCTATTCAGTTCTCACTTCTCTCCTTTCGATATGTCCAAGTTTGCTGGGACTAAGCTTTATGATCTCAGGGTGAATTTGAGAGCGCTGTTAATCCAGCAGTAATTGTTAGCAGTATGTGATTCTGCCACAGACATCTAGTACATCCTATAAAACATTTGTGTCCCCATCCGTCATCCTGTAGGTAGTTGTTCAACTTATGATCACATAATTCTCAGGAAACACTTCTGACTGATATGATGATGTGGTACTAAGAAGCCCCTGTGATGTATGACATGGTGTGATATGGTGTGGTATCCTAGAGGCCCCTCTGACTGATGTAATGGTGTTTTATCCCAGAAGCTTCTATGACTGATCAGTGTTTGGTCTCTTCACCTTGTGTGTTTGGGTGTTCATCCTTCTCATTACTAGGTGCAACACCCGTAGACTCATTGATTTATTACACCGGTTATTATTGGAGTTTGAAGTAAGGGGTTGCTACACTTCGACCTTTGTGCACATTCCTGAGGACATGTGCAGTGATCCCAGTGGCAATAAAATCTGCTTAATGTTTAGTTTTTTTCTGAGAAGGTGTTCATATCAGTCTTTCACCTCAGCTGCCATTAGATCAGGAGAAGCAGCTGAGGTGACAGATCTGTAGTGTTTGATCAGTGAAAAGCTGAGGGTTTAGTATTCAATTAAATTTTTTATAAAGCGCATTTAGTAACAGCGCTTTTTACAGGAATTGGTATTGTAATATAGTATTAGCACATTTGAAGCTGACACAGCAATCCCTTGATCTATGGTTTTTTTTTTTGGTTTTTTTTTTACCGTAATGTTTATTTTTGATATTGGCTTTTGATACCATAATTTCATTTTAGACGCTGGTTTCTTCTGCAATGTTTTATATATAAATAAGAATTTTATATTAATTTTTAAATACAGTATTTCACTATGGCTATTTTTTTTGTCATGCGATACTCAGATATCAGTACCTGAACTGAAATCTAACAATAAAATTTATGCGAAGCACATCTAAAAATAAGATAAAAATGGTGCAAAGGGGGACATGTACTATATTTATCCTAATTAACAATCTCATTCTAATAGATGGTCTTCCACCGTGGCATGTACTTGCTGAAAACATTAAAGAATGGCCCCACTTTTATGTAGGCAATGTAAACGTGAAGATTGTGGAGTTTAATTTCTTTAAAAAACTGTCACGGAGCACATGTGCAGGACTGTGGCCATTTTTGGTCCCTCTCCCATTACAGGGAGTAGTACTTCAGAGGGGTGGGAGAACTGCAGGCGGCTCCAGACCCGTGGGTTGCTGACCCCTTGCCTGGGCTGACTGTGTTCTGTACACGCAGCTGTTTAATGTGCTTCAACACTTTAGCACATCGGTCTGGATGGAACATGCCAAGACCAGGGTGGAACCTGGGCTGGGTTCATTGGAACCTGGGCCACAAGGGTGAAATCTGTGCTGGGTCTCCCTGGGTCATCAGGGTGGAACCTGGTTTGGGTCTCTCTGGGCCATCAGGATAGAACCTGAGGTAGGTCTTTCTGGGCCGTCAGGTTGGATCCTGGACTGGCTTTATAGGGGAAACCAGGATCTGAACCAGCACCTCAGCTGCAGCAATGCTCAGTGACGTGGTTTGTATGGAGAGAAGAGGCAGTGCGGCAGAAGAGAACGGGTTTTATGCACATGTTCGTGCTGGTTATCATGAGGACAAACTGTAGTACCTCACTAGCTAGGATGTGAGCCAACCTGCCTCACCCATGAAAGATATTATGTTAGATGTTGTGTTATGTCGACACATTATGCTACGATCAAATTTTTGAGGGCAACTGTCAGTCACGGGCTCTTGGAATCATTTTAGGTTTATGCTCTACCTCACCCATGAGCACGGTTGAGAGTCTTGGCAGCAGTAACACTGAACACAGCAAAGTCTTTGAGCAATGTTAACACTGAACACGTAATATGAACAGGACTACAGCGACGGTGTTTGTGTGCACCACCCTCATATTTAGAATAGAGCTGCTGTTTAGGAAATAGTGCAAATCTTTTAAGATCACCAAAGTACATATTACTGCAGTTCATCACTCGTAATGGGATCCCAGAAAGGAATGCAGCTTGCAGGAAGCGAGGAGACCAGCAGAGGTACTGGGCCATAGCTGATGTCAGTGTAGACTTATGGGAGATTCACCACTTACGGACATGCCTGGACTGGCTGGCCGGAGACGTGCCGTACCAGGAAGGGCCCCTAACCCCCACACACGCATGCACACGGAACACATGGCACATTGTGCTCACAGATGGGGGGGGGGTGCCAGGGTTTTCCTATGATGGGGTGGGACAGGCAGAGAAAATGGGGGGAGGGGGGTTAGATTTCGTTATTGAACTGGGAGGGCTGACCTAACCTTTGACCTATTACTCTTATGATACCTGTTGGCGGGTTTGATTGTGGATAACACAAGGTACTTTCCATGATTACATGGGAAGTGGTGTCAGTACCTGCAAATGGCATAGGGAAGAGTAGTGATCTATCAGGCATGTTATGTATTCAGCGTCTTTTATTTTTCTAAAACGTCACCACACTTTAAAGTAAAATATTTATTGTAAAATTAGTTTTTTAGGGTCTTGTGCAATAAACTGGGTTCAAAAAATTTAATTAACAATAAAAGAATGAAAAACGTATTTGTTACATGCATAAATGGACTAGCTAATAAAAAACATCCTTATCTCTGGATTAAAGAATTAAGTCTAGACTGTGTAATGGGAAGAGGAGGCATTCGTTACAAAATGCTTTTGCTGTCTGCAGTGAAAGTAAGGGAGTCCTTGGTGCTCAGAGATTGATGGAGGTCATGGGTGAAGAAATATGTGAAGTGTTAGAGCACAGGAAGAGGGGGACTAACTCAACTGCGATTCAATGAATAGTATGGTTTAGGGGTTAAGAGTTGAACTTTGAGCAGTAGTATTGTATAAATGCAGATGGACCTGGCTCAGTCTGCACTGAGTTAGAATGCTGGGATGTTGGTCTGTGTGGAGAACTGGGGATATTTGGGGGCGAGTTTGATTATAGATGAAATGGCCTCATCTATTGTGGTACTACCTGGGGAAGGTGACCTGTAGAGAGCTGAGTGGCCTGTGATTGGACTGAAATAGTTCCTCATGCCTCTGCACACTGGGTACTTGGTTTGGTAAAAATGTACAGTGTACAGTCCCAGCACGGAGAATTTGACAAGGGAAGTAGTGTTTTCAGAGTACCCTCCACTTTTGTTGTCTGATGACCTGGCTCTTACTCTCTTTATCTTATCCCTGCCTCCTCCTGTTCCTGCTCTCTTCCTGCCTTCTCCTTTTCCTCCTGCCCCTACTCCCTCTTTCTGTTTCTCTTGCCTCCTCCCATTCCTCTTCCCCGGCCTCCTCCTTGTACGCAGGTAGGCAAAACCCAGACTATGTACTGCACGACACCGGAGTCAAGCACGGTCCCGAGCCCAAGAAGGTGGGCGGTGACGAGGCATCGGCCACCGTGTCCCCCGAGGACGCGGCTCGCTTCCTGAGCTGCCACTGCTCAGGACACTGCCCCGAGGACGCCAAGAACAACACGTGCGAGTGGGTGGCCTCGTCAGCACTGCCTCCCTGCTGCTATGCGCTCTCCTTCAGGATCACACACACACACCACTGCTGCATAACACACACTCATCATGTTGTTTATTTGGATGTGGTCTGTAATAAGTTACAAAATGTGGGATTAACCTTCCCTGTCTGCACCAGGGTTAAGATCATTGGGTGTTAATCACCAATTTTGGTGTGGAAATGCATTAAATATAAACTAAAATCAACCTGTTCAACCAAATAGTTTTAACTAGGCAATAATCAGTGAAAGAATGTTTATTTTTATTACTAAAATGCTGGTGTGTATGCAACAACACTATCATATTGATGTGTTTTATATGCGTATTGTGCTCAGGTACACTGTCTGTGTCTGTGTCTGTGTGTGCATACGTTTGCAGGACTAATGGTCAGTGCTTCGCCCTCATTGAGGTGGACGAAAACGGAGAGGTCATGCTCAGCTCAGGATGCATGAAGTATGAAGGCTCACACTTCCAGTGTAAGGTGTGTCTTTAACACAAATTTTTAGTTTGGGCCTCAGTGTTGCCATATAGACCTCTGGAAACTTCACATAGAGCCGCCTTTTCCAGGATTCCCCCAGAGCCCTGACAAGGCGGACGATCGAATGCTGCCAGACAGACTTCTGCAATCAGGACCTGCAGCCGACTCTGCCGCCCATCATGGATCCAGGTGAGGGCTGTGCCAAGTGGAGCAGTTCACCTGGGAGCACTTATGGCACCATGAACTTTTTGGTGTTTCCACAACGCAGGTGTGGACAGTGCCCACTGGCTGGCCTTCCTCGTGTCTATGACCGTGTGCTGCTGTGCTCTCGTTGCCATCACAGTCATCTGTTACTACAGGTAATGGCACAGTGATGCCCAACTGGCCCTACTTTTGAGTGTGGGAGTGGTGTCCAATCCAGCAGAGAGGCGGCTTTACAGCTGACTGCACACTGCACAGAGAACCATGCCTTCCAATCAAATATCAAGCATTTTATTACATACATGAACAAATAAACGATACCACTTAATGAAATTAAATGTTTGTCTGCCAGCCATCACACCCTCCTACTCTAGTTTAATTATACCATGCAGAATTTGCATGTAAGTCATCAGTTGTTGGACTGTAAAATCCATTTTTGTTTAATGCATCTACACAAATATTGTAAGTCAGAGTAACCTGATTTCTTTAGTAGCATTGCGTCACATTTTTTTTTAGCTCTCTGGAAAAGTACAAAGGTCACATGACTCCTACTTTAAGCAGCCTGGTGGCTCAATGGGTGGAACATCAGACTGGGATGTGGAAGTCTCCTGGTTTGAATCCCAGCACAGTCAGGGGATGGGTCAAATGTAGAGAAGTAATTTCCCTGTGGGATTAATAAGTACTGTAAAATTAAAATAAGAAAAATTACAAGCATCGATGTAGGACTGTGGGTCATGTCAGTGATGATTCTGTTATGTGTTGGCCAGGTACAAGTGGCAGGCAGAGAGGCAACGCTACCACAGGGACCTGGAGAAGGATGAGGCTTTCATTCCAGTAGGGGAATCGCTCAAGGACTTGATCCACCAATCGCAGAGCTCTGGCAGTGGCTCAGGGCTCCCCCTGCTGGTAAGTGAGTGCAGCAGTTTGAAAGCAAAAAGCTGTCTGACCTTTAGTTGTGATTCTGTCCATTCGGTACGCGCTCCACCTGCATGTCCCTCCCATTGCAGGTGCAACGTACCATTGCCAAGCAGATCCAGATGGTGCGTCAAATTGGCAAGGGCCGCTACGGCGAGGTTTGGCTGGGCCGCTGGCGAGGGGAGAAGGTGGCCGTCAAGGTGTTCTTCACACGCGAGGAGGCCAGCTGGTTCCGTGAGACGGAAATCTACCAGACGGTCCTCATGAGACATGACAACATTCTGGGTATGCTGCTGTGTTGTCCAGTTTCAGCAGTCTGGCATTTGCGTTTATCTGGAATTTTCAAAAGTCTACGGTCGGCTGCTTTTGACTCTTAAAAAGCAGGGAAAACTACAAGAAGAAGCCAATCAACAGTAGGCACAACCTACTTAAACAAACACCAGAAGGGAAACTGGGGAGCTCAGGAGGATTATGGCATAACATTGTGCTTTTCTAGGTGTAGAGAATATGGGTTCCTGGCATGAGTGCAGGGGTGCCAACTCATTCGTTTAGCTGAGGCTTATGCTTTCATGTGCAAATCACTTGCCTGCCTACAGTGGGATAGAGTGCTTGACTGTTAATTAGCATGAGATATTTTTCTGAAGATCTTGAGAAAGGACCCATAAGCATGAGTTTCACACTAAATGCATGAGAGTTGACAGCCCTGTGGGTGTGTATGTAATGTATTCAGTATTGTGTTAAGTGTGACAATTTAAATGTACGGAGGATCATTACAGTCAGATTGAGGTCAGTAAGGGAGTCTGTCTGAGTCATGGTGTTTCTGCTGCATCGCTCATCGCTCGTGACTCCGCTTGCAGGCTTCATCGCGGCAGACATAAAGGGCACGGGCTCATTCACGCAGCTTTTCCTCATCACGGACTATCACGACAATGGCTCCTTGCACGACTATCTGAAATTCACAACGCTGGATGTGGCAGCGCTTTTGCGGCTGGCCTACTCTGCCGCCTGTGGCCTGTGCCATCTGCACACGGAGATCTATGGCACGCAGGGCAAGCCTGCCATCGCCCACCGCGACCTCAAGAGCAAGAACATCCTGATAAAGAAGAACGGCACCTGCTGCATCGCTGACCTGGGGCTGGCCGTCAAATTCAACAGGTAAGCAGGTTTCTGCTGGCAGCGTGCACACTCGTTGCATGCATGTGAATGCTCACATGCAAACACACACGCTGCATACAGGCACATGCATGCTCCCTGGCATTAATGCACAAATGCATGAGCAAATGCACAGAAGAGAAAATAGACAAGCTCATGCAGACCTGAACATACACACACACACAAAAACAAACATTCCAAATGTCTGCATCTCAGAGTCTTGCACTGGGTCTGGTGCCCACAGGTACCTGACAGGTCACCTGCAAAAATGATGTGTAGAAGACGCATTTATATAAACAAACAGGTATGGGCACAGATACAAATGGACTAAATGCAGGCAGTAAACAGGTGAAATAAACATAATATATGATAAAATGATAATTTTATCAAACCTAATTAACCATAATCATTTAGACATCGCTGCGGGTAACGGGTCTGGTCTGATAACGCAGCTTTGCAGGTGCAGGACAGGTGAGAGTTTACAAGATTGGACCCAAGACTCTGGTGCTGCTGAGGTCTTGGAGAGTTTGCAGTGAGAATACCAGTTATCCATTGTTGTAGGATATGGTGTATTCTCCAGACCCAGTGTAAAGGCAGTACAGTGGGAATCGCCATCCTCTGCAAGGCACTGTCCATGGGATATTGCACAGCACCCTCTGCTGGTAGTAAAACATTGCATTGCATCTTTTAAAATGTAATGCAAGCCACCGAAATGTGCCCTTGATCTCAGTGACACCAACGAGGTGGATGTTCCCCTGAGTAACCGGGTGGGCACCAGACGCTACATGGCCCCTGAGGTCCTTGACGACACCATGAACAAGAATCAGTTCCAGGCCTATATCATGGCTGACATCTACAGCTACGGGCTGATTGTGTGGGAGATGGCTAGGCGGTGCATCACAGGAGGTATGATACACCTGAGTTTCTGGCACACAAAGTCTTTTGCTACATCTGTTACCATTTAGATACAAAGTTGGGAGTATAGTGCTTGATATTGAATTGAAAATGATTTAACTGTAAAACTAGTATTAAAGTAAAATAAATTCCTGTTGTTATGAACAGCAGGGTTTTCTCCTAAGTTTTAATATTACATATTGAAAGCCACTCAGGAAATAATGTGCACTTGGTTAGTTATTAGTCAGCTTAGGTAGCTGCGTCAGCAGGTCCTTTCTGCCTGCGCTGTCCATGTGAGAGCTCCTTCATGAGTGCTGTCCCGCCCCCTGCAGGTATAGTGGAGGACTACGAGCTGCCATACTATGACATGGTGTCCTCAGACCCATCCTATGAGGACATGCGTGAGGTGGTCTGTGTTAAGTGTCTGCGGCCGACCTTGTCCAATCGCTGGAACAGTGATGAGGTGAGTTGTCAGGACATGCAAGAAACCTTTGCACTCTGTTACACGTTTACATGGAACCACCATCTTCCTGGTACTGTGGGTGCTTAACATGATGGTGTTACACACAAAATATGTTTGAAAAGCTTGAATAATATTGTTACAAACATACAAGCGTTTAGGGTTATATTATATTAATTATATTACTTTAAACTTTGGATGTTAAAAGGCAAAACGGAGTGACGGAGAAAGGATCAGTGCCCGAGAGGAAAACCAAGGGGGCAAAGTGAACTGGTTTTTCTGAAATGAAAACCTGTCTTGATTTCAGATCTTTCTGTACCACAGGACATTGCAAAATTTAATTAGCCTTTATGAGGGGGTGTGTGTGACGGTTCTGCTCTGTCTCACAGCAGTCTCTGAGGGCTCTGCTGAAGCTGATGTCCATGTGTGATGGTTCTGCTCTCTCCCTTTTTTTTTTTTTTTTTTGCAGTCTCTGAGGGCTGTGCTAAAGCTGATGTCCGAGTGTTGGGCCCACAACCCCGCCTCTCGGCTCACTGTGCTGCGTGTGAAGAAGACGCTCGCCAAAATGGTGGAGTCTCAGGACATCAAGATATGAGCTCCTGACCATGGCCTGGCCAAATGGGGGGGATCGTATGACTGATAATTTTTAACTGGTCATGGTTTGAGTAGGCCAGTTACCACATAACCTCAAGGGAGTGGGAGAGCCAGTGGGGTTAGGTGAAGGACCTATAACAGAAGGAGTGGTCTTCCAGCAACCCACCATCTCTCCGCCATGCTCGCCAATGACAGACTCTTCCTGCAGCAGTGCGTGCTGGGAGAGACAGAGTACCATAGACTCCCTCTGCTATGCTGGGAAACAGGAAGAGAGGTGGTACAATTGCTTTCTGTGAAAGCCATTACTAGTGATCAAGGGAGAAGCAGAACTTTATTGACATGACAAATATTAAAAATGCAGCACAGGAACAGTGCTGAGTGAGTCACATACACATGCTCTGATACAGTCAGGAAAATACACATCCTGCCATTTTTGTTTAACTGTTTATAGTAAAAATATATTAATTTGTATCAAGACTGTTTTCCTTCTTGTTGTACGAAACCACAGTCATGACCTATATCTTTGTAAGCAGGAATTGGTCAGTATTTATAAAGAAGGTAACTATAGACAATGTTGCTTGGTTTGCAGTGTGTGTCAACTAACTGTGGGGTGTTCAGGCTACAGCCCACGTTGAGAGTTTCAGAATTCAGATTGGATTGAGACCCTTTAGCTGTGGCTGGTGGACTTTCCTGGCCTTTTTGCACCTAATATATCATAGAAAGAAATACCCATGCTTCCTTTTCCAAAACATTTTTCTAGAAGATAACATTGTTTACTCATTTGTGTTATAGTTGTGCTTATTCTGCTGTAGGGTATTATGGAAGAAGTGTCACGATGATCAAGAAAATTTGCCCACTACCACAAGTATGTAGTTTCACACATACACACACTTTGTGTGTGTTTAATACCGATGGTAAACTTCAGAGGTCTAGAAGATTTCAGGCTTTCCTTTAAAATTGGGACAGACAAGGTAAAGTGCTGTGTTTAACAGGGCACCGTGATGCGCAGCGGTATCACCATCTCACTGTTAAGTACCTGAATCTGCTTAGGGTTGTTTTTGGCTCATTTAGCAGTTTTATGTGAAATAAGATTTATAAACTCACATCCTACAGTAAAGTAATGTACGCAGTCTGCATTCTGTCTTACATGTAGTAGGATGTTATGTACTTCCAAAGTTCAAAAGGCTTCTAGTGTAACAGCACATTGTCCATTTACTTATGAAATTTGCATCAGCTAACATGCACCGTATTCTCATCAGCCCGTGTCATGTGACACAACAGCCTTATATACATTGTTAAATGCTGCTACTGAATCTTCTGGTGTTTTGATTCAGTTTGATTATCCTCTACTGCATTGCAAAGCATTTAAAATGTACTACAAGTAAAGCAGGAAAAATCCCAGATGTATATACGTATAACAAAAGTCAAGCCAAACTACTTTTGATATGTTTTATTTTGATAATCAGACTCCACTGTGCTTTAGAATAAAGTTAATAATATACTACTGGTTCAAAGTCAGCAAATAGTAGTGTATGCCATAAAATGCCAATGTATGGTAACTCCAGGATTTTTCCCTCCAGTGTTTCATTGCACAATAACAGATACACAGCTGTTTGTAGTTGATACACTTCAATAATTTTTATCCCATTTCACCCAGAAAAATACAACAAAAAATGTATTTCCCCTTTTTTCCAGTATTCCTTTCCCTAGAAATAAGGGACGTTGAAGTGTTGTTCCAAGTGCAATTTGTGCTTAATGATTATATGGTCAGAGTGTACAGCAGGCTGTCTGCTGTCCACATCAGTGACATGTTGTTCTGTCTGTCAGGGAAGCCACAGCTGCAAAGCCATCTTGTTCTACAGGGTCAGACAGGGAAGAGCATCCTCTAATGTCCCTGAATAGCCTTCTTTTATTCCATTAATGCACCAATGGATATTTAACTCGGTAGCAACAAGACACACATAGAGAACCTGTCCTTCAATCCAGAACTGGATTAAAATCCAGGGAAATTCCACTTTGCATTCCCCCCTCGCTAATATCCTGAGTTTAACTACATTGTAATTATTTGAATTATCTTTTTTTTTTTAATCACATAGCCTGCATGGTCCTTCAGTTGACACCCAACTTGCCCCAATGGTGGATCTAACAAATATAAAGCAGCTTTTTAACACCTGATTTCTAATCAGTGCTGAAACAATTTGGTATTCACAGAATGTCTATGAAGATTCTAAATCATCCAGGTCATGGTTATGTTAAGTGCTGTTCACTGGCAACTAGACATGCTTAGAAATCTTGAAGATGTTTCACATCTCATCTGAAAGGCTTTTTCAGTTTTTACTAACAAGCTAAAAGCAGTAGATATATGAACCTTGTTGAGTTGTTAAATTGTTGTCACCTTGATAGTCGTTTGTGGGGTTTTTCCACTAGGTCTTCAGGGGAAAAGTCACTGTTAGAGTCACATGAGTCCAGAGAGAATGACTGTGAAACTGCCTCAGGAGTCGCAGTGAGTCATTGGAGACACTTGGGTCCAAGTGTGAACAACTAAGAAACCGCCTTTTGAGTGTTGAAATACTGCTTTGTGTGTAGGTAATAAGTGGTGTCTTAGGCCACCTCCTTTGTTAAGGGAGGGGCTTTCCAGTTTTACATAAATGACCTCCTTTACCCCAACGGAACATATAAAACAAGCGTTTCCCCAGACTGTAATGTTCTGTGATGTTCCTGAGTGTGTCTCCATACAATATGCTGTCTTTCACAGAGTAACATGCATTCATAGCCTGAAATTAAGATATTGAGATGTTAATGGCACTTGAAAATATCACTGCAAAATGTTTATTTAACAATGTCTGTGTTTTAGCCCAATTAAAACATTTGTTTATAGGGAAAGGTCACAACAGAAATTAATTTAGCTGTACTTAGTTACTGAAAATGGTGTCACCAGGGCATTTAGCAAGGTCTTGTGTTTGAAAGTGTACCAATTGAAATAACAAATACACTTTAACAGTATTCTTTACTGCATTTGAATTAAAGTACCATCTTCACTAAGAAAAACACATCTGTATGTAGGTTATGTCCATTGTATTGATTTTTAAGTAAATAACCTTATTTTAGTCACAACATTTTGTTTTTCCCTTTGTTGTTATTTTCATGGGTAAATAAGGATATCTGCTCTAAGACTATTCCATGCATGTGTGTTAATTTCTATGGATTAGTGTATGTTCCTATTTATAGCTAAACTCCTACTCTTAACTAGATCAGATGGTTGGTGAAATTGCTGGTGAGTTGAAATTACCTGACACTTGACAATACACACCCAAAAATACAAACATTAATGTTTATGATATGACATTTTGATAAAAACAACAGAAAAGTTTAAAATTACAAGAACAAAATTTAGCATACTGTGACTGTGTTGAGTCCTGGCAGACCCACCCAAACTGCAAGTGTCTTTAAAGTACCTGAAAGTTCAGATATTTTACTATAAAATTACTTAAGTAAAAGTTAACCACTATAATATTACTTGAGTGAAAGTATGAAAGTATCTGTTATTAACTGTACTTAAATATCAAAGTAGTTTCTGAATAAATGTAATAAAGTATTGAAAGTAAAAGTATGTCATTGAAAAAGAAGAAATTTGAAGAATTCCAAATTTTTATTCTGTAGTGCCTTTTTCAAATTATTAATAATTACACCACCTGTGCCACCTATTTAATATGACAAATCCTTCACGCCAAAAAAAAGGAGAACATCTCTTGGGGATATGGCCGCAGGTGGTTTTAAAGCAGGAGGTGTTGCTAGACAAGTTATGATAGCAGACGTAGCAGGTGTTGGGGCAGCATCACTGCTGCTAGAGGAGGCTGCTGCTCCTTCCATGATCTGTTTTCTTCCTTTTATTTCTTTTTTGTACTAAGTAACAAAAATGCCAAGTGATAAATGTATTGGAGTAAAAGTTTTATTTGCATTTTATTTAAGAAAAGTAGTGGAATAGAAGTGAAAGTTGACAAATTTAAAAGCATAAGAAAAGTACAGATACTCTCCAAAAATACTTAAGTACAGTCACAAAGTACTATAACTTTGTTACATTACACCACTGTAAACTGGTCTTTACCCAAGAGCAAAGAGCAGAACCATGGTGCTGCAGGGATGTCCCATATCTGTAGTCCTTAATTATGCATCTCTGATATCACTATAATAAACTTAGAGATACGTGCTGCTTTGATCTTTTTGTCCTTTTGCAGTGTTTTTTGACTGTAGGAAACATATTCTCATCCTTTTCAGTTTAAGAGAACAAGACACTACTGGAGCACATTTTCCACTTCTAATAAATGATTTTCATTAAGAGTTAAAGAATATCTAGATATGTAGAGAATAATATTTTTATAATAAAAGTGTATACGCACTAACATTTGGTACATAAAAAATAAAAAAATAAAATAAAACGAAAATTCTGAACAAGCTGCAGTACTTATTTTGGCCATGGGATGGAAGCATAAAATAATACTACATTTTCAATTGTTGTTAAATAAAGACTACACGGTTTCTAATTCATACTTTAAATCACAACTGTCTGAATATACCAGACAACAGAGAAAACACTTAGACGGTTTATTAAATGTTTATTTAAAACATTCTTGGACACTCGTACACCTATCCACATAGTTACCGGCTAACACATTGTGAACACATAACTTCCTCGACGGCAAAAATCCCCAAATCCAACACGTGGTCTGCAGTAAGGTTGTGTATCCTGAACGTTTATATCCCTACACTTTACAAGCTTTTAATTTTTGAACAAAACTCAATTTTAAATGATTGCTGTGTTATGGAAGTAAATATCAAATAGATAAAACAGTTTTTTTTATTACTGAACGTTTCAGGTGAGAAACATTAATAAAGGCGATAATAAAGGCGATCAGGTGCTCTGTGTACATTTTTCAATATTTATACTTTTTCAATATAATGAACTGCGAATTCTGTAACAATTACACTATTATGTAACATCAAGCAATAAACTTTCCTTTAAATTATATGTAACAGTTTTTTTTTTGCAAAGAGTTTTTTTTTTTTTTTGGAAACTTTTGAAGTAAAAAATTATCAGTGATATTCACAACACATGCTTACAGTAAGAGAATGATCATCATAAAAACAATGTAACCTTTGAAAGAATTCCCTTGTATTCTCAATATAATTATTAAAATTATTTAAAAAAATGTATTAAAAAGACAATGGTGGTAAATTATTGTTTTCAGTTCTGAACACCTGCTTCACAAATTATATAAATATCTGACCAGCAGGCAATAAGATAACCAAATAAGTATAGTCTTATATATTTTTTAAAAGTACTTTTCTCACATATGTAACATCTAAACATAAAATTAAATACACCTCTGTGCATGTTAACAATAAGAATACAGAAAATTTAAAAATCCAATGCTCTCAAAGGAAAATGTAAATGCTCCTTTAATGTATACTTACTAAAAAATAAACAAAACAATGACAAAACTTTTTTCATTAACAAAAATATATATCTTTGCAATCTTCAACTGTGCTTACAAATAAAGTATATTTCAAAACAACAATAAAAAATATTTCCTTCCAAAATGTTTGTCACATGACCTTCCTACTTATTTCTTCTCTTTTGACTCTGGAGAATTGTCCCTCCTGCCCTGCAAACCCATTTTCTTTCTGTTTTGATTTCCTTTCCGTTGACCTTTTTTCTCTTGATTACTCTTTCCCAGCCTCCTCTCCCCTTTTTCCTTAATCATGACCCGCAGCTTATCCAGATCCAGTGTTTCATCAGTACTTGCAAGCACATCCATGTTACTAAACATGTTCTTAAATATGTGTAGGTGCTCCTGCAGAGCCGCTCTCATCACTGCAACCTCTGCCTGCAGTTCCACCATCAGCCCCATGGGGTCAGTCTTATCTGTGCAGTTGCAGCATGAGAGGCAGCATTTATGCTCCAGCCTACTCAACTCGTCCTCCAGCCCTGCCAGAGCTTTCTCTAAGCTGTGGAGGTTATTGTCTGAGGGGTGGGTGAGGTCTCCCCTGTGATCCCTACTTTCTCTTTTTAAGTCTTTGGTGAACTCTTGTAAAGGCACCAATGGTTCATACACAGTCCCTGGGTCCTCAGACTGGACAGATATTTTAAAGGATTGCAAGATGAGGTTCTGGTTCTTAATGTCATCTTGCATTGTGTGAAGTTTCTTCTTAAGCACAGGAATGGAGTATGTATTTTGCTTATCTTTTGGTTGGTCCGTAAACTGAAGCACCTCTTCACCCAAAAGGATTTCCAGCACCTTAGAATGTCGGAGAGTATCCATCAGGAGGGACTTGAAGAAGCTGGAGAGCTGATTAATTCTGGCCTCTTTCTGTGTATCTTTCGCTTGTAGGCTGTGAATATCCCCTAGTAGATCAGAGCGCAGCTGAGACAGATTGTGATGTAAGGAGTGACTTTTTTCCTGTTCTAAATGCTGGGTTTTCAGGACCAGCTGTAGGTCTGCACTGAGATCATCCAGGTTGGTGTTCCAGGTGCCTAATGTACTTGAGGTATCCTCTACGGTCAGTCGGTTCTCATTAACCAGTTCACTGACCTTGGCCACATCTTGCTCAAGCTTGGACAGGCTAGATTTGAAGGCACTGTAGTCATCAGCAGCAGAGCTGACATTCTTATGGAACTGATGAAAAAGGTAGTCTATGTCAACATTCATCTCCCTCAGCTCTGTCTCGTGTTCGGTGACATTACCAGCAAGCTCACTCATCCTGTTCCATAGCTTAGTTTTCAGATCTTCTATTTCCAGCCCATTTAGCATGTTCTGGACCTTCAGATCCCGACCATCCTTCGTAACACTTTCTGTCAAGGCCCGGCACTCATTCTGAATGCTGTTGATGTTTTTTCTGACCTTATCCAGGTCTTCCAGCAGACCACCAACCTCAACTGTGTTGTTGATAACTTTGTTGTCTAGCCTGTTGATTGCTTCCCACACAGTGGTTGTCTCCTGTGGCTGACTTGCCCTTGAGTTTCCCCTCTCTTTAGTGCCTCTCTGCACCTCTTCCTCCAGGCGCACATGGTCCATCCGTACCTCAGCCAATGATGCATTCAAGTGTTGAAGGCTAACCTAACAATTTAAATAAAGTTGCATTTTTCAAATTGCATTCACAATAAATACATGAACACAAGAAAAACTGTTGTAAGAAATGAATATTTCTACTGAAAATTGAAATGCCATTATTGCATACGTCACTAATGTGAAACAACAAAATAAATGTCCAAAGGCCACACATCACAATCACCTGCATTGTCTTCTGGCCACGTTTGATCTTGCTGTCAGTGTCCATCTTGAAATTGGTCAGGTTGTAGTGCACCATGGCCTGCTGGGAGTGAAGTCTGTCTTCCATCTTGTCCTGACGCGAGCTCAGCAGCAAACATGTCTTGTTAATGTGCTGAAAGGTTTCTGTCAGCCTAGCTTCAAGTGCTTCAAACTTGCCACTGTAGTCAATGGGTTCCTCAACCACTCTTGGCTCTGCTAGACTGTGCTTAAGCTCAGCAAGGTCCCAGGACAGATTCCTCACTTCTTGAGACAGACGCTGCAGGCTCTGGTTGAAGTCATCCAGCAGTGGCTGGAGCCTGGCCATCAACATTGTCTCAATGTGGGAAAGGGACAGGGGCTCACCATATGGAAAAGGCAAAGAGTGCAAGGAAGGATCAGCCTCCTTTGGCCCTGATAAACACACAGAAAAGGTTTATATTCTTTATGCAACATCAACATAATAAGACATCTGAACTGCAAAAAGCCAGCATTTTTAAGTACAGTAACTGTCCTTTGATGCTTTATCTTTTATTAATTTATTAACCTAGCTGTGTATAAGCAGTCTGTCAATCAGGGTACCATGACACCCTCAACACTTGCTTTCTCTTTGTCATAGTAAAATAGCTTCACTGCACAGAGTACATGTTCGTGTAACAACCCCCCGCCCCGTTCTTCATTCAGGCTCTGTTTTCACTTCAAATGGGCCACAGTTACCAACTAGTGTTCCTCAGGACATGCTCAAAGGTCCATTTAGAGTTAAAGGTAAGGTGCAATGAGATCACAGAGCCTTCCTTGTGTGAAAGTAGCTACACCAGGCTTTATGCACACTTTTGCCCCCTATAGCACACCAATCACTCTTAACTACAACAGCCATACAGATGTTTGCTGAACACACACACACACAAAAAAAGGATCATTCTTTATGGTCAATTTATAACCGCTAAATAGCTTACACTTTATTCTAAAAAATATACAGCTTAGTTTAAGGTTACACTTGACTGAACTGACTGATTCCTTTTCAAATATGAGGAGACATTTATATTTTTTCTTAGAATTTACTTGGTGAGGTACCTATTAGGCACTGTATGGTCTTTCTGTTTCTGGAACTGTGTTTTTCACAGTCCATTACATCATTCTCTTCACATGGGGAAAAATGGGGACTCTTTTTCCAGAAGAAAGAAAGGATTTCCTGTAAAGGAAACTGAAATGAGGGTGATGGTGTGGGGGAATATACGAGAGGAAGAAGGGGAGGACCACTGGACCCTGTTTGTTTTAGGGCTTCCAGCTACGACATCAGCCTGGAGACCGGAGGACATCCCCCGTAAAGGATATGAACGAGACACATGGTGGCCTGGAGTTCAGATGATGATGCATGTAGGTCTGTGTCTGACCGACGTGTTGACACCATTGTAATCAAACCTAGAGATTCAACCAGTCATCTGCCTTCACAAAGAGATGGGAACCATGTAAGAACCTTAGTAAAAGTTTCTAAGAAAACATGCAATCACTTGCCCATTCATTCCTACATTTTTCAGAATAATGCATTCAGTAAAGGGTCGTGGTAAGACTATACCAAGGAACCCATTCAAAGCTGTGACACTCGTGATGGTGCACCAGTTCATTGCAGGTTTATGGACTCATCTATGTACCAAAGGTCCAATTTGAAATGGAACCTTACCTTCAGGAAACCCATACTTGGATTAGGAGACATGCTCACCCACAACCTGAACTCAACATAGAGCTGTCTTAGGTGTCAAACTGTATTCTTCTGATTGAATCACTTTTTTCTTTTGCTTTTTGTGCTCAGCCCTGTGATTTATTGATAATGTTTATGACATAACAGCAGCCCCCACCTAAGTACATTTAAGAGGTATCTACCTGTTTTGTGGTGGTCATGATCATGATCAGGACCAAGGTGATGAACAGTGTCTGGGTGCACATGGTCAGGGCTGAGACTTGTATTGTTTTCTTCCTTGAATTGCTCAGATGCCTGGAATTCGTGTCGTTCCAGGTGCTCTGCAGAGAGCTGACTGGCCTGCCTCTCATCTGCTGGAGAAATGGGAAGAGATTATATAAGAAAAATCTGTACAGCCATTTCCTAAAGCACTATCCAGCCACTGAAGAACTACAGCACAACAATGATGGAACTATTTCAATGGTACAAAAAGACAATTCTGACATCAAACACACTCTCATCCTAGACATGGAAGGGAACAGCGAATGGATGATTGGGTAGGAAAATACCTGTTTTTTACATGTAGTGGAAAAATTGATCACTGTAGTTCTTGTGCTATAATAAACTCAGTGGAAAAAACATTAGGGAGTGGACAAACTGATTGTTTGGAATAGCTTTGTTTTCAGTCGTATAAAGGCTAAAACTGAAAGGGCAGTGAAATATTTTTTAAAGCGTGCCCTGAGGCGTGCCCACATGTGGCCTTGTTTTGGCTCTGTGAGCTGGCCATGAGAATCTGCGGCCCTCCCTTTCCTCTTTCTGACCCCCCAGGGAAACAGCAGGTTTTCCCACAATCATCCACAGTATATACAAACACTGTCTTGTTACTCTTCCTGGAGGAGTAGGTCAGAGGTCAGAGTGGAATGACATTAGGAAGTTGGAAGATGTGGGGGATGGGGGGGTTGTTCCTTGCTCTGAACAGGTAAACAGCTGATACATTAAGTAAACATACCTCTGTGGTGAACCTCCGACACTACAGGATGAAAGCTTCTTGTATGGTTGTTTGTGTCTAAGACATGTCCCTGTGCAACTGTCAGTGGGCAGAGGAGGAAAGAACAAAGGCAGGGTGAAGAGGAGTTGATAATGTTTGTTTTACTGGTTTTTGGCTTTACACATCATTTACATGTACACATAACATGTCCAAGAATTATATCTTAAACATCCACCAACAAGTTCTGAAGCAGTTTTCCTTACATATTCACCGAAGAGCATGTTTGCTATAACTTATCCTAAAAATATGAAGCCATCGCTCCCAACAACCTCGTGGGAAAATATGATTGTGTATAAAAAGAACATTGAAGCTGTTTCCATACAACATTATTTCTGAACAATGACAATATGTTTCTTATTTTATCCCAGTTAGTCATATCTAGTTGTAGGCCAGACTCTCACTGTACCTAAGCACGGGGATGATTGCCTCTGGTTGAGAGCTTTGCATTAGCCTCACCGTTAATAATCTGTAGTCACTGTACAGGAGGGCCAACTGCCCACTGATGGAACAGAGTGTGTCTTCCTGCACAAAGTTAGAGACTCCAAGGCACCAGCTAAGTCTATAAAGCTGCTTTTTCTATACCTAGTTGAAAATTCCTTACCAATATAAACATATATTCCTTTTAGGTGATACATGCTTTGTTCCAGTCAGCAGTTTAGTCAGCAAACAGCTGTTTGGATGTGGACTCTGAGAAAACAGCTGCATCACACAAAAGGTGAAACTTTAGAAATGTTTGGAAGGAGTACATCTGGCTTTATGGGATAGTTGTGGATTCCTCTCTGTGTGTCTGTGTGCCTAACCTGCAAGACCACGCACCGTCATGTACATGCAGGACTATCAGATGTCTGGGAATTGACAGTCCATGCAGTTACTCCAAGAAGCACAGTCCTATACTGTAAGTCACATGGAACATCACACAAGACAGATACCTGTATTCTCACAGTTCTTTCCCCCATGGCCAGGACAACACCTCCACAGCTGAGATGAGACAATCTTGGGCACCTCTCTGTACACGGGCCGTTCGGACAGTTTGTACCTGGCCACACACACACACACACACACACACGTTAACTTTCCACCTTAGAGCCCTGGCAGGACAGCTTTCAGTCTTAGTGAAAATAAAATTTAAAAGAAAACACATATCCAGAGCTATATAAAATCTCATTATTTTAACTGAAGCCATTTATAAAATAAGGGGAGATGGGGACCATTAAAAAGGGTTCAAATTACCTGTGACCAATGCTGAAAATGTCAGTTTTATCTGAGATTATCTTCCACTCTGGAGGGATTATACAGGCTAAATGGTGATTTTATAGTGTTTATACTTTTGTGTGTGTGTGTGTGTGTGTGTGTGTGTGTGTGTGTTATTTTTAAAAGTAAATTTACAGTGTTTCTTGTTTTTATTTTATTTTATCCAGTGAATTTAGAAACAGTAATTACTGAGATTTTTCTGTGTCCTCAACACTATGACCAGGCATGTATCTAAACCTAAACCAGCCTAAACAACGTTGACCCTTGAAAATGTGAAACGTATATGTAAATTCTTTTTTGACTTGTTGCCCGGCAGTGGCAGTACCTTTGATGAGAAAGCAGTGCTTTGGGGGACTTACATGACCAAATAGCAGTCTGGTGTGCCATTGGGGCATGGACTCTGCGATTTGATTGTGTATTTCTCTGAACCATGGGTCACTGTCGTAGTGTCCATACGGTAGCTGATGTATGAACACCAGTTTCTGAGGGGACAGGAACATAAGATTAGATTATATTAGGTTAGATTCAACTTTATTGTCATTACACGTGTGTAAGTACAGGGCAACTAAATGCAGTTTAGCATCTAACCAGAAGTGCAATGTGCAGTAAAGAGCAGAATATACAGTGGCTACAGTATGTACAAGATAGGTTGATATGGTAAAGTGCAGAATATGTAGTAGGTAGTATGGACACAATATACAGATGAGAGTACTATGAACATGATATACAACAGAATAAGGTAATATACAGATGAGAGTGCTGTGATCATAATGTACAGAGAAACGTGTGTTACTAGATGTAAGTGTAAGAACATTATTCACAAGTCGTTATGTGCAAATTGTGCAGGTGGCAGCGGGGGGCAGAGTTCAGTAATGTGACAGCAGTAGGAAAGAAGCTGTTTCTGAGTCTGAGTCTAGTGGTCTTACAACATACATAGACTCAACAACCTTAACCCAGTACACTAACCCAGTACACTCATCACTCTTCAGTTCAGGGCTTTATAGTGAGACTAACTGAATGCTTTTGTCCCTCTTTGTGTTAATCTCTGTGTTCCACTCCAGAGCTCTCCCCAAAACTGAGCAACACACTAGATTTCAGTTTCAATGTATACATGAGTCTGTGGTGGGTTGGCGCCCTGCCCTGGGTGTCCCCTGCCCTGCGCCCTATGTGCTCTGGGATGGGCTCCAGGCTTC
>JABJVR010047228.1:0-28481 GCA_025773905.1 Chitala chitala | reverse complement strand
TCAATATTTTGTGTTTTTAGTATCAGTCAGTACAAGTAACAGTACTGCTGAGCAAACGTAGCAAACTTAATCATTTAAATTGTCTGCAGCTCTCTGGTTTTAGAAAAAGTGGTCTGTCTTCCTTATTGCTTACATTTATAATAAATAAATAAATAAATACATACATAAACAAACAGAAATCTATGCAAAGACGTAGCGTTTTACCACTGCAAATTTGAGTAAACATAAAACAGCCCATGATGGATAGAGGTGACGTAACGGGGTCTTTGATTCAGAAACGCCTGCAGAGTTTTCTCTGTCCAGGAAGGGATTCAGAAACGGCAGAGAGAAACGGAAGGCGCTGGGCCGAAAAGGACTAATTAAAGCTGAATAACACATACATCGCTAATGTGGAAATTATATTGAAAAATACGTTTTATAGAAACATACCGAAACAAGCGAATAGTATATTTTACTTTGAAAAATATAAATAATTTCAAACTTTTGGTACATTGCTAAAAGCTAGCTGTCCTTACTAATGCTGTCAAACGAAGGAATTATGTAAACTAAAGGGTGAATGTTACGAATAAAGTCGAAGGTATATTACGTTCCGTTAGTTTGTTAGCTGACTTTACATGCGACATTGGGAAGTCTTGCGCGTTTTAGGTAAGTTCTGTATTTAGAGCCGGAAAGTTAGCTTAGGCTAGCCGTACGCTCTCGCGCTCTCGGCATAACGATCGGCGCGTGGCTGAGCTCGTGAGACACGGAAAATGTCGGCTCAGGCGCAAATGAGAGCGATGCTGGACCAGCTGATGGGCACAGGAAGAGACGGTAAGTCAAGTAACTGTTAAGTTACAATTTAACGACTAAACAATGTATGTTTTATACATATGAACATGCGCGGACGCGCTTGACAGATAGGCGCAGTACGCTTCTAAACATTGTTTAAAGTAGCGAGCTAACTGGCTTGGTTTCCTGTCATGTAAAGATTAACGTCTGTCTGCCAGTAGTGGTAAATAGAAACGTTTTGTGTTTGCCTTACACTGCAAGCTAATGTAGAAATTTAAAAAGCCTGTGCAAGTGTTGACGCTCCTTTACCTCAATTTATTCGACTTCCAGCGTTTTGGGAGCGAGTAGAATTGTAGGGTGATTTGAAAATTGAACGTAATGTTAAAAATAGGACCAGGATTTACATTAGCATTTGGTTAATCTTCAATTTTATTTTTCTGTTTTGTAGGAGACAGTATGAGACAGAGAATTAAGTTCACAGATGAACGGGTGTGTAAGAGTCATCTGTTGGAGTCCTGTCCTCATGACATTTTGTCAGGCACGGTAAGCGAATTGTTGGAAACGATGTTGATTTTGTGTGTGTGTGTGTCTACGGCATAGCCTGTTGTATACATATTAATATTTTAATAATACTGCAGAATTGTATATTTCAACTTGTTTTTGATATAGTGTTTTTTAAATAAGCCTTTTACTTGTAGTGACTGTGGTCATTATATAAAATGACACCTGGATCAACTTATTTCCACTTAGTTGTTCACAGATAGTGATATATGTTTCTCTGAAAAGGCACCTTATTTCCAATTCTGACTTGTTTTTTTTTTCTTTTCTTTTTCACAACACAGCGAATGGACTTGGGAGAGTGCGTTAAGGTTCATGATCTGGCGCTCAGGGCTGACTATGAGATTGCCTCCAAAAAGCACGAATACTTCTTTGAGCTTGATGTAAGAAACATGTTTTTAAAACTTAATGTTTTTGTCTAGTAATATGTCTTTATTTTAACTGAGGCGATAAATACTAATTCAATATTTATTTGTGTATTCCTTTAGGCTGCAGAGCACCTGCAGTCCTTTATTGCAGACTGTGATAGGAGAACAGAGCTGGCTAAGAAGCGTCTGGCTGAAACACAGGAAGAGATCAGCGCAGAGGTTGCAGCTAAGGTGCCACCCTCTGTTCTTGGGACAGCTTTGACTCACAGCTCTATAATATCCATAGTTTGGTCCACACACAGGCACAAAACTTTGACAGATTAGAATGCACATTAACCCGACCCTTTGTAGTGTACATGCTCATGTGCTTTATTCTAAGCCTGCTTTGTTCTTTGGTGCCACCTTGATTCAATGCATTTTGTACAGCAGGCATATGAGTATCTTGGAATGAAACTGATTCTGTTCCATGTAAATCCTGTTTTCCTGTTGTGTTAATAGGCGGAGCGTGTTCATGAGCTGAATGAAGAGATTGGAAAGCTGCTAGCCCGTGCGGAGCAGCTAGGTGGGGAGGGCAATGTGGAGGAGGCACAGCAGGTGCTGGAGAAGGTGGAGAAGACTCGTGCCCTGAAGAAAGAAGCAGAGGTGAGGGGTCAAGCTGGGTGGAGGAGCTCAGTGCTGTGCTGGTTAATAACAGTCTGTATGGTAAACTTGTGTGAGTTCTTATTAGCAGCCTAGTGGTTCAATGGGTAGAACATCAGGCTGGGATACTGAAGTTTCCCAGTTTGTATCCCGCCTAAGGGTTTGTCCCTGAGAAAGACACTCTGTGCTAGCTTCCCAGGCACCAAATATTGACTGCCCATTTATTCCCCCAAGGATGGGTTAAATGCAGAGATTAAATTTCTCTCTTGTGGGACAAATAAGGGATTAATAATACAAAATGTATATTTCTGTGTAAAAGTTTGTTGTGTAAGTATGGTGCGTAACATCAGCTGTGTCTTCAAATGAAGGATTTCTGTTTAATTCTCATAGGACATATACAGGAATTCAATGCCCGCTTCAAGTTTCCAGCAACAGAAGCTCAGAGTTTGTGAAGTTTGCTCTGCTTATCTTGGTCTCCATGACAATGACCGTCGTCTCGCTGACCATTTTGGAGGAAAGCTTCACCTGGGATTCATTGAGATCCGTGAAAAGCTAGAGAAGCTAAGGGTGAGAAAGCTGGTTATGAGTAAATTACGTGTGTGTAGGCTGTAAGATAAACGTTAGAGTAAATCAATGTTGAAGCAGAAATGGACTGTAGAGTAGACTCTATAGTGTCTTTCTGTATTGGCCATAAGTTAGAACACCACTTTTAAGATGTTTTTAAATATTTGCAAATTATTTCAGATAAAACTATATATAAAACTCAAGCCCCAAAATGTTATGCAGTTATGGGTTCAGGAGTGGGTTAACATTGTGCTTATATGAGTGGTAGTATGCAGTTCTTGGTAAGGGAAATGCTGCTTGATTATTTTAGAGTTGTAGAAACAATGTAAAAGTCTCAGTTGCTAAGTAGGCTTCATTGTTTGTTGTTAAAAGAAAACGGTAGCTGAAAAGCAGGAGCAGATGCGACTCCGGAGACGAGAAGAGCGTGACCGAGAGGAAGAGAGAGAACGAGAGAAGGAACGAGAACGGGAACGTGAGAAAGAAAGGGAACGGAGAAGGTGAGTTCACGGAACAGATAGGATGGTGGAAGAGTTTCATTTCAGTGGATTAACATGACGGTAAGAATATGATTGATAGTTTTTTTTTTTTTTTTGTCAATTACATTTATTTATTGTAACAGTAAAAGCCCATTACAGTTTTCCTTGTTCTGTCATACTTTATTATATATATATGTTTTTAATAGGGATGGCAGGATCTCGTCATCCCATCACAGCAGACGCCATCACTCCAGTCACTCACGAGAAGAAGGAGGAGAGAGGGACAGGGACCGGGAGAGGAGACACAGGCACAAAGACAGACATCGGTCTCGCTCACACTCGCACTCCCACAGAAGCAAGAAGAAAAGGTATTTCTGACACATTCCTGATTTTTGTTTTCGGTTATGCGCTTTCAGCTTTGATCTAATATCCAGACTATTAATAAAAGAATACAAAAATAAAGAATACATTAAAACTTCCTGTTCTTAAAAATGTTGTGAAATTTGTCACATTAGTTCAACGTAATCTTTTTTCTGGTTTGATCTTTAAAAATAAATACTAGCCTAACATTACAGGTTTTTATCTTTTAGATCTTCAAGAGAAAGATCTCCACACCTGAGAGAGAGAGCACAGTCACCATCCCTTGAGCCAGGGAAAGAGAGAAGAGGGCCAAGGGGAGCTAGGGAAGTCCAAGCTGTGAATAGAGAGGACTCCTTCTCACCAGAGATGGCTAGAGGAAGGGATTTGGGTCAAGGAAGAGAGAGGTCGCTGTCTTTAGAAAGAGAAAGGCGTTCCAGCTCAGAAGGAAGAGAGTCAGGGGAGCTCTGAGGCAGCTCTACACATGTGGCAGGGGGAGTTTGCTGGAGTGAGCATTTGTGTTTCAATATTTTTTATATGCGAGTTGAAAGCATTGTTTGGAGAAGAGCAGAAATGTTCTCTTGTCTTAAGGAGTAAGTAGTGCAGGTAGAATATACACAATAAAAGAGAGGCTTTGAACGGGAAACGGGACGGGTAGGCGGATTTTACACAAAGATCTACTGAAGTGTCTTTTTTGAAGCATGACATTTTTTTTGTAATTATCACTGTAATTAAAGCTCTGATACCATGTGTACTCTTGGTGAAAAATTGTGTGTTAAGTGTAAGATCATTACACTACACAAAAATTACACACACAATTTAAAAATGGAGAATGTTGCAGGTAAAAGGTTCTTCGTGGAATATGGCAGAACTGTAATCTGTAATTTTACCTTACCAAGAACTGCATATTATGACTTATTTAGCATCATAAAAACAGGACAAAAACTGAAGTGGACAGCAGCATTCACGGACTATTGGGTTTAACCCTTTCAGGGTCAGATTAATATTTGTAGTAGCAAAAACCCAGCAGTGCCAGCTGTTGCTAATTTGCAGCGTCTGCCTGGGGAGGGTTAAAGCTGTGCATAAACATGTTTATGTGTGCGGGTGGGGGTGACTTCTCTAATACTGCACAGTCCACACCAGAACAACTGAAAAAAAACCTGCACTTCCAGTATATCACAGATTAGCATCTACTAACTTGTGAAATGTTGTGCAGGACTTAATATGACAAATTCCTATGATAGTAAATGGTCTTTATAATGCTGCATCGTTGAATTAATGATAGCTTCTAATTTCAGTGGTTATTGTCACAGCATAGTAATGATCAGTATTGAGTGGTGCAACCACAACAGTGGTATGAACAAGAATATAATCTTCAAGAATTTTCATTAATTTAAACAATTCTGATTTATTAAGAGACGCAAAATCTTTAATCAACGATCTTGGCACTGTGCGTGTACACAGTTTTTCATGTTCTCGCTGTGTATGTGTACATTTCCTCTGGGGTCAGGTGGATTGGAAAGTCTAAATTCTCCTGTTTGTGTGTGTACGTGCGTGCGTGTGTGAGTGCTGTGAAAGGAGGTGTTTTGTTCAGGGTGCACTCTGCCCTTGCAATAGATTTCAGACCACCATCGACCCTGGAAAGAAATAATGTGCAATATATAAAGACAAATGTGTAGCTACTAAATGCCATTTTTTTTATTTATGGAAGCAGGGGTGCAAAGCATTGCCACAGTGGGTGCAGGTTTTTCTTTCAACCAATTCATTAATTTTAATTTAACCATTATCTTAATTAAATATTAATTACCAGTGCATTCTCACTTAGCTTCATTCTTCTGATCATTTAGTTGATAGTTGTCTTAATCAATTGAGAGAAAGAAAGTTACAAAGGAAAGTTAAAAGTGAGATTTGTGTTAAGATCTGTAATAAAAATACATTAATGTATAAATCACACACTAGAATTTCACTCTAACTGCAGATTTTCAGCAGAAAATGTCTGAATAATTTAGCATTGTGTTTAATTCAAACCACGAGTCATTAATTGTATTCAAATTGTAATATTTCACGAATAGCAGAAGTAGGTGCCAATGACAAAGAATGCTTAATCAGGAGCAGTACAGTGAGTGATCGTTAACAAGAAACGGATTTAGACACTGAAGATATACCCTGATAAAAAAAAAAAATACAAAAAGAGACATCAGTAAGTTTTTGTCATACTTTTAAAATTCGTATTAAAAATTAAGATTGTTTGAATTTCTGGATTGACTCAAATTATACAAAAAAGTCAATAATGTTAATTTGACATTAAGAATCAATTAACAGCACTGCGGTCCTACAGAACCTTGACTTTACACGCCTGTAACAGAGGATGGATATAATTTAGAGACATTTACGTTCATAGTTTTTACTCATTTCTGTTTGTCGTACCCATTCTTAAATTTCCAACATTTGTGTCCCTTACGAAGTGCCGTAGTACAGGTAAATAATCAGAAATAATGGAAAAATTTTCGTGTTTTTATAAAAGCCAACAATATAAATAAACGTTATTTAAATCAATGCCTATTAAAATAGAAAGTGCTTCGCCAATAAGTGTCAACTATTCATATATTAATATGCAAGTCAAAACAAACAAACGCAGGCTTTTCAACTTGAGCGTATTAGTTTTCATACGGGTATTTCAGAGCTCCACCTTCCAACAACGCGAGCGGCCATTGGTGCTTCAGCGAACACCGCGGTTTGCACCAAGACGCACAAGGCGCTGTATATCCGTTGATTCTACGGAAAAAGATGGCAGACTTATCGCTGAACGACTTGATACGTCGGAGAGGTTTAAGCAACGGCCTAAGGGGAATGAATATTAGGTATGTAACATGTTTTACAGTATGTCTAAAACAGTCGTTTCCTTAATTAAATATTAATATATTTACAGTTGTATCTTGGTAAAAACCGTACCTCAGTTTTACAACAATGTGTAGCATTCTTTCTTAAATTGATGTAATATACTTTTCGTAACCAGGGCGATAGCCTTTGTATATTAATCCGTTATACGGCGTCGGTTGATAACGGAAAACCGGTAGTCTGTACAGTAGTGACTAGGATAGTAGAAAAACAAGTATACACCCATCCCTCCATCCATCACCAAACCGCTCTGCCTGCAGCCTATTCCAGGCGGTGTTGGGCGCGAGGCCGGGGAAACAAGTACACACAAGCCGTCATATTTTTGTTCACATGAGAAACCGAATGATTGTTGGTACTGTTCAAACACTTACAAATATAAATAATACAAAACACTCAAGAAAGCGTATAATGTGCAATATGTAAAGACAAATGTGTAGCTACTAACTGTCATTTTTGTGTATTTACGGAGGCGAGAGTGCAGTCTTAAATTGAAAATAACGAACCGAATTAGCCAGACGATTAAGATTTTATTTTTTTAATCCTTTCTTTTTCAGTACTCATCGTGGAGGAGTTGCAGGTGGAACATTTGATGCCAGGCAAAAGATTGGGACCTCTGATGTCAGACAGAGACTAGGTGGTGCAGCAAATGGTAAAAGATAAAACAATATATTTTACAGTTTTGTCAAAGCTATAGGGACATGCATTAATACATTTTGCATTTTCATTGTACTAATTGGTATAGTTCTACTTGTTTAAGCATGTACTCAAAGTAGATGGAGGTTAGTGGTAGTTGACATGGTATTCAACACCTTACAGGTTTGGTTTTGTTCAGTTTTACAGGTGAAAGATGCAAGAGAAAAAATTCGAAAAGATGCCCGCTTACAGATTAGAGGAGGTGTGGTGGGAGGGTCCGTTCAAGATGCCAGGGAGACCATAAACTCTCGAAAACAGCATGGACAGAAACAGTTGCCAGAACCCTTGCAAATAAGCCTGCAAACTCAAAGTAACAGCAACCCAACCAAAACGTTTCTGAATGTGAGTCCACTCCTTCAAAGATTGAACACTAAAAAGACTGTAGCTTTGCAACAAGATGGAGGCTCTAAGAAAGTGACAGATGCCCGTGACAGGCTGAGCCTTAAGAGAAGTCTCGCAAATGACTCATGTCCAGAATCGCTGTCATCGATCAAGATCACTAAAACCATCCAGGTAGGTAAACGTTATCTTTACAAGTATTTATAATTGTATTTCTATGCCTTGTGATTATATTTAAATCTTAATTTAACTTATTGAGCAATTAAATAAAAATAATTAAACCTCTGGTTTAGAGCAATCTAAATTGATGCGTTTATTATATGCAGGAAGTCTGCTGATGGCAGATCTGTACTTTGGATGTAGGAAAATCAACAGACATTTGAAAAAAATGTACATGCTTCCATGGAACTTGTAAATTAAGATTCATTGAGGTGCAAGTTAGATTTAAATTTTGTGACATGTGTAATTATGCCAAGCAGTCAACCCCCCCCCCCACTTATGGTCATTCTTTGGTCATTCTTTCATTAGCAGAGACCGGTGGCACTAACAAGTGCAGTGCATGTCAGTGGTCCTGGTCGAAGTGACAAAGTGAATGTAAGAAATCCAACACGCACACAACTTTCGACATTGATTGTGTTGCATGCTGCAGGCTACAATGCAAAATATTGTTCCTTCTGTGCTAAGTCTTGGTGTCCTAATGGAAATGTACTAGCTGTCCTAATAATGAGTTTGAGACCCATTCTTTCTGCAGTATGTTCTAATGTGTGTCTCGTGTTTACAACCTTAACTTCCAGAATGGTACCAATGGCTCCCCCTTCTCAAGCTCAATTACAAAAGTTGTCCAGAATGACAGCTACACAGCTCCTACTTCTTCTGTGCCTGCTGTGCCCAGTATCAGCCCACAGGCTGATCACTGTACAGTTCCTGACTTGCTGCCAGTATCAAGGACCCTGGTCATGGATCAGGCCCTGCAGGGTGACTCTCAAGATTTCAGCTCTTCTCTTGTTATTGCTAAGGTTTGGACCCTTAATTTACCCCAGTCTTTTTGTCAAATGAAATGCCATGATTTCCTCTTTACTGAATGTTTTACAACTGTCACTTATTGATGTTTGTTTGAAGTATAGCCACTTTTTTTTTTTTTTTGTAGTCTTCCATCAGTCCACTGCAAGGGACAAAGATGACGGTGACAAACCTTCACCAACGTGTTACAGAGGAAGACATTGTTGTAGGTATCCCACTCCCCCCATGCTATTCTTTTTGAGTGATTTTTTTTTTTTGGGTTCCCTTTCTGAGAGCATACCCTGTTTGCATGTGTCTCTAGGAGCTGTTCTGTGTGTGTGGGGCTCTGAAGCGCACGCGACTCCTCCGTGCGGGTGTGGCCGAGGTGGTCTTTGTCAGGAAGGAGGATGCAGTGTCGGCCTATAAGAAGTACAACAATCGCTGCCTGGATGGTATGCCGTCTGAAAGCGACACAGCTCTCATTTTTATTAAAACTTGCCAGAGAGCCAGAAGCTATTAGTTGCAAAATCTGAACTATACAGAACCGATCCAAGTAAGTTATTATGACAGCGGTAGAGAAGTGGGTAGGCATAAATACATTTCTTCATTTAAGCAGGTTGCCTTGCATAGAGAACTAAGGACCTAATAATTTTTCTTTCCTCAGGTCAGCCTATGAAGTGTAATCTTCACATGCAGGGAAACGTCATCACATCAGATCAGTCAATTCTCTTGTAAGTCCACGTGTGGGTATCTGTCGCTCTCTCTACTGGAGTGTCTCTTTCATCTCATCTTAAATGTACCTGTTCAGTCTTTTACACGCTTTCTATCTTGACAGATTTTTAGAAATCCACCCTTTAGTTTTTATTTATATTTTTTATTAATCCCTTATTACTCCCACAACAGGGAAATTCATTCTCTGCATTTAAACCATCTCCTGTGGGATCGGGTGTGTAGAAAACGGTGTACACTTCATAATTAATCAAAACAGAGTTGTAACAGCATCTTTGTAAAATGTATTTGTTTAATTAAAATGGAGAGTTTTAGGGAAAGGCAACGAAGGACTCAACACAAGAGCTTCTAAATGTTTTAGAGAAATAACTGAGCAATCTCAGCAACTTCAGGTCAGGAGTTTTCTTCATGGTGAAGTGGTCATTATTAAGTTTGTATTGTGGTTCTGTTCTTCTCAACTGTGACTCAGGACTGCTGGTATGATTTTTGTTTAAATAAAAGTACAGTAATTGTTCATTACATAAAATTATCTAATGAAGGTGAAGGGTTGGTTAGGAAACTTTTGCGTGGCCTATTTGATTATATTAGTGTAAGAAAAAGTGACCATGAGAGAGGAAAATGAGGGAACCGCGGATGCACAACACCTGAGAACATTATTGAAATTTTTAGGGTACGTTTTTTTAAAGAGTGTTTCCTGCTGGGATGCAAAATTTTAGGTATCAAAAGTTGATTAAAAAATTTCAAATTCCAGTACATGAATTTTGGATACCAAGGGATGTTTTTTTTTTTTTTTTTTTTTTTTAAAAGGCGATTGAGTGATAGTCCAGGCAGCATTGGAGATGGGGGGGTGACGAAGGATGGGCTGCCTCCTTCACTGTCCCGTCTGGCACGGCCATCTTCTCAACCCTCAACAGAAGTGGACCCCCAGACTATTCTGAAAGCCCTGTTTAAGTCCTCACTTCCAGTCCTGCCATCATCTGAGTCTGGTGGTACTCAGGCAACAGCATTTTGTATCAAGATTTAACAGCATGTGTGTTCGGTGTCAGAGAATGAAACGGACTTCTTGTACATTTTTCCCAGTGTTCTGTACATGTGAATGGAAATTGGGTCTGTATTTCTGCATACAGGCACTGCACACCACAGCTACCGCAAGTTTATTGATTGTCTCAACTGTGTTAGTATGTGCTGATATGTCCAGAAAGGAAAAATGAACCACGATACGACCTCAGATGACAGTGTAACTTCACGTTTCCTGTAACACATACCCACCAGTTAAAATTAATTATATTCTTCTTGGATGAGCAGTGTTTGTTTTAGAGTGAATACAGTTCAGCCAAACAGAAACCTTAAGATTTTTATCACTTGAATTGACCACAAAGGCATGTTTTAAAATGTACTTCAGGAGCTGTTGTTTTCGTAGTACAAGCATTGGACTATAGAATGTGGGTTTCCCTTTTTCAGATTTTCACTTATGACTGATATTCTTTTGTGAATCAAGTGATACATATTTTTTAACCCTGCAAAGACAAAATATTTTTCAGAGCGTTTCTCACATGCCTACATAATTTAACATTCCAGCAATAAATTCAATGTTAGTTTCATGTTAGTTTTATTCCTTAGCTGGCTTGTTTTTGTGGTTACTTGCTGATAGAAAATGAACAGATAGGAAATATTCATGTTTTTGTAACAGTTTACGGTTACATCTTTTCCAATAAATGAGTTCTTGCATACAAAGGCCTGTTGTATATTTTCGTTGAAAAGGAGATCCTGGACTATGTAGTATTAATTTTTTCCAAGCTAGGAAAATGTTGCATTTTTATAGCATATTTAATATATGTCCATAGCCGTACATTCTTTGTTCAGTAAATATGACAATTTAAGGTCGTAGAGGTAACAGTACTTTCCGGTACAAACGACATGTTAAGTTGACTCTCCAAGGCTGCAGGTGGCAGTAGAGTGCGTTTATATAACACGTTTTCCAACCTGAAGAAGAGAATAATCATGAAGATGGCGCCGTCCTCGAAGAAACATGCTAAAAAACCGTGGGTTATTCCCGGAGGTTTTACAGGTATTTTGCGAGATTTATATTGAAATGTGAAACATAATTGATATAAATGTTACACTCTAGGAGTGAAGTGTGAAAATGTTTTGGATATCACTAGAATGTACATCGGAGTACACGCTGGAAATGAACTTAAGTCGCAAATGGTTACTGGTTTAGTATATACTAACTTGTACATTTAGTTGATTCACGTATTAAACGATGAAACGACGTGTTGCTCATGTGATATTCGTCTTGGCGCTGTAAAAATACAAGCACTGCTCAAAATAGTAACGTCAAACTGGTTTTATATTAAATTCATTTTAATTTATTTTTATATAGCGCCTTTTACAACGATGTGTCTTAAAGCGCTATACAGAAGATATTGCAGATCTTACAGAATAACAGCAATATGAATAAACACGAATAAAGCCAGTCAACAGCGGAGTAGAGGAACCAAGAACTTCACAGTGTGGAGAAAACAAATATGGGCTTGATATAAAACAAAACGTTTTTTTATTAGGAATTGTGTGGATTTTTGAGGGTACTGCATTCGCGTTGTCTGTATTTGTGAGCATTGTCTCTTGTGTAACAGATACCTGAACTACAGTTGACGAATCACTTTTACAACAGATACACAACGCTTGTCCTGATAACAACAAATACAATTGAACAGTTGTGTTAGCTGTGCATGGTATCCATTGTAAATTACTCTGGTTCTTTCTTAGTGCTGCCTTTGAAGTTCAGTGCAGACAGTGTCAGTCAACATAGTGTTTACGTGAAGGAGCACAGGGTTCGTGCTGAGAAGACCACACACAGACCACTTGACAGAACGCTGTTTGTAATAAACATTCCACCGTACTGCTCAGAGGTAAGCACAGATAAAACTGAAATTTGAATACAAAGAAGTTTATATGATCGAAAGTTCACTTGTTTCTATGTGTAGTTGTAATTTTACAAAATTAGATGACTGGCCAGTATATTAATTTTTTATCTGCAGATGACTTTAGAAATATTCTAATATTTAAATTTTTCTGTCAGACTGAGTAACCTCTATGTTTTGGAATAATCTGTCTTTCAGAAAGTTGTCTTTGACCTGTTTTCATCATTTGGTGAAGTCCAATCAGTAGAGCTAAGGGAGACTCCTGGTTCCTCAGAAACTACTGACCAAAGCCTGTCTAAATATTTCAGACCAATACGGAAAGAGGTGATGACTTTGACAAGAATAAACTGCTCTACATCACCGATCACATCATGCACTTCTATTTTATTAGCGTTGAAGTGTCAAATAAACCATTTTATCCTTCTGTCTCTCCCAAGGGATTCAGTGTGGGATATATTGTGTTTAAGCAACCCTCCAGTGTGAAGGCAGCAAAGTCACACCCACACAACACCCCACTGGTTGTTAGCACAGATGAGCATCCTGTTAAAGTTGGGCTAAGTAGTGAGTGACATATTAGTTCTAGCACATATATATTTTTTATGTATGTCTTAACCAGCAGATGTACAGCATTTGAGTTTTGTTTTTACAGAATGGATTGATCAGTACAGGCAGTCAATAGTTTATCCAGAAAAACTTCAAGAAGCAGTGGACGCCTATATGCAGGAATACGACAGTAAGAAAGAGGTGAGTACAGTTCACTTTGACCCCTTTTTTCTGTGTGTCTCCGAGGTTATTTGTTATAAAGTGCTACACCAAGGCGGTATGTATTCACCTGTTTTTTATGTATTGAACATTATGACCTTTCTTTTAAGGAATCTGAACAGAAGCAGAAGGAAGCGGCGGAAGAAGAGGATGAAGAGGGATGGGTAAAGGTGACGAGAGGCAGCCGGAGGAGCAAGGCTCGTCCCCACACTGAGATCGCCAACAAGAAGGCCCTCCAAAAAGAGGAGAGGAAGAAACAGAGGAAGGAGCTTATCAATTTTTATACCTGGCAGCTCAGGCATACACAGAGGGAGCGTAAGTAGTCCAGTCATGACATGGTCGTACTTGAGTTAAAGGAAAATTTTCATTTTTCCTTTATGAAAAAGGACTAGGGTAAAGTGTGCAGTAGTAGGATTCCAGTAGGGCAGGGGTTCTCAATTCCAGTCCTGGGGGACCCCCATGGGTGCAGGTTTTTCTTCCAACTAATTCAGGTATTTAAATTTAACCACTATGTTAATTAATTACATAGTTTCTTTGCAGCATTCTTCCTGATCTGATTCACATTTGTTACAAAGAAGTTAAAAGACTCAAGATCTAGTAGTATAGTAATGCCTTTAAGATTAAAAATTATAAATCACACATTACAATTTCACTCTATCCAGACACTTCCAGCTCTGATTCTGCAGTTAATTAGGCATGGTATTTAATTCAAACCGGTAATCATTAATTGTATTCTAATTGCATTGGTTGTCATTGCAACACAAACAGGTTCCAATGACAAACGATGCTTAATCAGGACCAGTGGTCTAAGAAATTAAGAAGTAATGGACTAAAAGATCAAAAATACAACATACTGATTATTGCTTCTTAATTTTTAAGTCTTTTAAAATTCCTAAGTAAATGAATAAAGCTTGTTGAAGATATCTGGATTGACACAGTGATTACAGGAAAAAAGTCAGTAATGTTTATTTGAGATTCAGTTAGATTCAGATACAGAAATTGGCTGAAACAAAAACCTACACCCACTGGAGTCCTCCAGGACAGGAATTGAAAACCCCTGCTGTAGGGAGTTTGTGTTTTTAACTGCCAGTCTATCTTCAATGTTAACATTGTTGCATAAACGTAAGAGCAGTGAATGTGCATGTATGACAGTCAGTGTAATATTGTGCTTTTCAGATATTGCAGAGCTAAGGAGAAAATTTGAAGAGGACAAGCAGAGAATCGCAATGCTTCGAGTGCAACGGAAATTTAGACCATATTAAGTCATAAACAATCAGAATTTACTTATTTCGTCTTCATCTGTTTTTTCTTGTTTTTAAAATAAATGGAAATTTATATTGGAGTGTTGTTTTCCTGTAGATTTATATGCAAATACACCAGCTTTTTAGGCAAAGGGAAACTTTGGATGCAAACTGGGTGTCTGCCAATCAGCAGGCTCGCACATCCCAAAACAGTAGCCTGTGGCGTGGGACTAATTTTCTGTGCTAAAGAGGATAGCGTGTGGGCTGTCTGCCAGTGTGGGCAGGAGAATGACAAGAAAAGAGCTGAGAAACTATGTAAATTGAAATATATAATAGGATTAAAATCCACTATCAAATCACTTTGATGTGTTTCTACAAAGTGTTAATTGAAAATTTTGTCTCAGAGTTCCAATTCCAGTAAAGGGCAATTTAATAAATACACAAAATACATTATGTACTGTCATTAACTTGTTGCACAACAGTCAACAAGACAAACACAAAGGGATACAAAGTTTTAAGAAGTGATAATTGACATTATAGAAGTATAAACAAAAATTCTAACCCTAATGAATTACGCATCTTTATAGACAAACCAAGCTCTTGGGGCACCTGCTAGGTGAATTGAACCTCAAGGAATGATTCGGACAGTTGTTACCAAACACACAAATGCGAATTGTTCATGTGTTATACATTCATTGTTTTCTCCTTACAGATTGGCTTAGATCTTGTGATCATGCTGTTGCATGCATATTATTTGTTCTTTGAGCAGGAACTAGTATTTCCCCCATTAGCCTTCACTACAGTCATAGGAAAGCTGCAACTCAGAGACGCGTACCACTCTGCATCCCCACTCCCATTCCACCAAAAGGCACGCGTGACAGAAAACCGGAGACTCCGCCCACGGTTAAGCAAAACGTAACATAAACCTAACTTGCATAATGGATAATCTCTTGATGTACACAGTATATGTACATGTACACAGTTGCAAATATGCTTCATATGAGAATTTGATAGCGCAAATGTGGCAAATCATGTTTGTCAGCTCCGTTTTCCCTATACAAGAGAAACTGCTAGCTACATGTAGTGTTTTGAGAGGTACAAGAAGATAATCATGCCTGTTAAAATAAAACGTTCTGTTGTATATTACTGATTGAGTTTTTCAGTGCATGCTAAATTATTTTGGAGGTTCTTCATTGCGGAATTAAATGTGATAAATGCGTGCATTTCACCGAATAAATTTTATAATTAAACAAATTGTAACTTGTCTGTGAAAAACAACAAAATATAAAAATGAATTGCTTAGAAATAAACAGCACCTCTACTCTAGGACACAGTGCTCCTACGTTTTATAAATTTTTACACAAATAATTGACGCAATAAACCTAAAAGTATCGACATATTTGAAAACGTGGTCTATAGTAGTATTGTAGTGCCTTGATATTCCAGTATCGCTTACTTCGGAATCAGTACGCCCATCGCTACTGTTACTGGAGAAAAAAGTAGTGATGTCACCGATCACGAGTTGATGAGAAACAACATCCGCGTGCCGTAAGGCGATGACGCCACCACGGGTGTGACGTAACGGTGTTCGATCAGGAGAGTTTTTGGCTACAGCGAACTGCTGCCCATATCGGATTTGGCATAAACCGAGTTCAGGTGTCACTGTTGGTAGACATGGCTTTAAATCGTAATCATTCGCAAAACGGTGGAGTTTTGATAAACAACGGCGAAAGGTAAACCGTAAGACACGGACCTGCTTCTGTTTCACAGTCGTTCATTTCGGTTGTTTGGGAAGGCTGTTTGAAGCTTTATAATAAATGTCACAAATTAGCTGTCACAATATCGTAATTTGTTGGCAAATGTTAGTTTGACACTGTAAAAGTAAATAAGGTGACAGTATAGTGAATATTGACTGGTTGTCAAATACGTAGCTAATTTGCTAAGTATCTTAATAAGTAACGATCAGCCAAACAAAACAACACGGCTAACACCCCGAATGTGTGTTATTTCTCAATTTGCGTCTCTAATCTAATGTGGTCAAAATGTACCTGTTTGACGATGTTTATGCAGTGATTTTTTTAAAAACATATTCACCGATATATCTAAAATTATACACGTCCATCTGTCACATTTAGTTTGTGCCTTGCTAACATTGATAAAACAAATTTGCTAACTAGCTGTGACGCGTCAACTTTTTGGAGATTATATTAGTGACCCTGGAATAACTATTGTTTTTCTGGATAAGGTCAGACATACACGAGGTAACAAATAATGCAGTCATACATTAAAATGTTGTGTATTTAAAAAAATAATACATTCTTAATATGGGGCTTCTTAAGTACATAATTTCATATGTTAACCTTCTGTAGTATACACCTACTAGCTATCGTCCATTAATAAAAACTTTAAACTTTAAAAGTTGCATCTGAAATGTCACGTAAGTTACCATGTGGCAAACTTTGCATTTGCATGTGATATTTTCATGACACAATTACGCTCGGAAAAGGGGTCAATGCTGACCTAATTCCATTAGATGTTTTTTTTAAATTATGTTATGAAAGGAACCCTTGAAGTTAGAGAGGATGTAAGGATGCACTTCTGACTGAAAATAACTGCAGCTAATTGAGTTACAAAACTGCTTTTTGCAGCATTGTTTTTGCAAAACAGTTTTTCACTGCATGTTTCCCCATTTTCTCTTAGTCTGTTAAGGCAGTGTAATGATGTTGAGCTGACCTTCAGTGACGTGACCAGTAAGACCGAGTTGCTGAGGGGAACAAAAAAAGGCACCGTCTACCTGACTCCATACAGGGTAGCTTTGCTTTGTTTACATGTATATATATTACACACACACACATACAGTTTGTCTGTCCAGTATTAAAATGAAATAATGTACCACGGTATAAATGATTTGACCTGGCTCATTAGGCTGCATGCTCTTACATCAGCTTGTCTCTTCTACATTGCTCAGATGGTGTTTGTGTCCAGGAACCCTAAAGATGCTCTTGGCTCAGTGATGTTCCCGTATTATCTGATGAAGGGCTGCAGCATTGAGCAGCCAGTGTTTGCTGCCAATTACATCAAGGGCACTATACTGGCTGAAGCAGGGGGTATGCTGCTGTTTTCTGTGTTTCTTCACGCACAAGACACGTTTCGCATTTCCTTTTTTATTTTAAGAAAGTCTGAATTCTGTCCATGTTAGCCAATGCTTGTTTGCTCTATAAGGTTTTTAAAGTGCTTGGGCTGATACTTTTCAGTGTCACAGATTCTCTTGTACTTTATAAATCCTCCATCTGTGTTGTCATATTAAGCTGTACTCATTATACTGTACTGTCAGTATTTAATGTGACACCGTGCCTTCTTGGGTAGGAGGTTGGGAGGGCAAGGCAAACTTCAAGATGTCATTCCTCAGTGGAGGTGCAATAGAGTTGGGACAGCACCTTTTCAAACTGGCAACTAATGGTAAGCACCATGCGGTACATTTTTTTCTTTTTTGTCTTTTGGTTACAATTCATTTAGTTAATCTATTTGCTATATTAACTTGTTTGTTTTTTTTGGTCCACCGTCTTATCTCTGTATGTACAGATGTTTTGAGAACTACTCATATATAACTTTGTTTGCTTAGGAGATGCCTTTATTTAAAGCAGGGCTGTGGAGTCGGTACACAAAACCTTCGACTCAGACTCTGATTCCACAGCGCTGGTTTTAACTCTGTGTCTTATTAATAAATATAATGTTCAACCATTATTTTATTATATATTATTTTTGGGATTGACTTACCAAGGAAACAGAAGGCCTGTGGGTGAATTATACATTGGATCAACTTCTACTCCAGCAGAAACATTAGTTAGAATCGGTACATTTTTACTGACTATTGACTCCAGTGCCCAGTAATTGCTTCCAACTCCATGACTCCGACTCCATGACTCCACAGCCCTGATTCAAAGTAGCTGTGTGTGTGTCCACCTCCCCCATCTATAAAGACGAATACCTCATTGGGTTAATTGAGGTTAGCGTCAAGAAACTAAATCAGGGCACTTCCTGGGGCTTTAGCTTTTGTATTATGGCTCTGTGTGCGTAGACACTGCACTACACCGGATTCTGTGCTACCAGATGTGGTGTGGGGCTGCCACAGTGAGAGGAGACTGCTCAGATGATATTTCATCTGGGTGTATGCATCTAAAGTTCAACTTGAGCTCAGGTGATCCGGTGTCATTGCTAGGGGAAACCATAGTGACCCGCAGCAGGTCGTTATCCTCAGTGCACGTTTAAGCCGGTTTAACGATGAAGGCTGCAGAAATGGCTGCTCTGTTAGTTCCCATGGTCCTGTGTAGAAGGCCACTTGAACGTGTGAAGAGCAGTAAAGCCGTTCAGTTTTGCCGTTTGTTCGTTAATAGGTGACTGTGTTAGCACAGTGCAAACGATATGAGGTGGCTGTTGAGCAAGAATGAAATTAACATTTCCTGAATGTCTCAGATCTTGTAGTCCGCAGTACTGACCTATGTGGTAAACATTGTTGCATACATCTTGTGGGACGCTCACAACATTGGTTTTTACTTCCTTACTGATTATAATGTATTGAATGTTTGTATAGAGTGGGTAACTGGTGGTAAAGTGAGGGTTGGAGGCCTGGCGCATCAGAGAGAAATGAGTGGAAGAGCAGAGTCAAAACATTAAGTGTGGTTCACAGTGTGGTTTAGATGGGGAGATATATAAAGTCAGAAAATTGACTGGGACTGGAATTGGGCTTAAACAGGTTGATTGCATTATATAACCTAAAGTGCCTCATTTTATTTGGAACTTACCAACCTGGTTTTACTTATGTTTATATATTATAACAATAGTTTTAATAGTGGCAAGTAGCAAAGGTGTTGAAATTGTTCTACTTCCTATTGCCTGACACTGCCCAGTAAAATAAGTATGAATGCATTTTAAGTTTGATTATTGCATTAAGACAGTTTGTGACTGCACTTGTAATTTGGTCTTTAGCTTCTCGCGCTCCTCCTGCTCATAATGGAAGTCCCTCGTTTGGGTACCCCTCCCCTGGTGCCATGAATGGATACGGAGTGCCTCCTGCTCCGTACGGCTACCCATACGCACCCACACTCCAACAGAATGGATTCACTCCTGCTCCCTTTGCACCTCAGGGCAATGTTGGCTATCCTTACCCTCCACCCCTTTCTGCAGGTACACTGTTGTGTTTACTCTTATTAACATGTTATTGTTCAGATGTAGGTCTGTCAGTTCCTTTGCAGACCCCTTTCTTTGATTCTGTGGTTTCATCTGGATACACATGAATCCTTGTATTATAAAAGTTTTTTTTTTTTTTTTTTTTTTTTTTTCCTTCTTCTAGAGACTTCTTTACATTTCTTGCATTGTGTTTACACATTAATGTCCATTATGTTCATCACATCCTCACATCTTGCATATACAGGTCAAGTTCTGCTTAAAACACTATCCTTTGGCTCTGTAATCACTAATATTTCAGTTTTCCATTGTTTACCTTGGACAATTAGGTAAACAATTAAAATTGGGGAACAAATGCAACGTGTTTCTATTTTAAATATCGGTTGGTTTCTCCAAAAAAAGAGATCTGCTCACTAATATATCAGGATACATATATTACTGTAAATTATATGCATAGTATCTAGATCTCTCTGAATAGTCTGCAAATCATAGACAACAGCCATTTTTAAAGGTAATATTCAGGAATGTAGTCCATCTGTGTAAATCTTCTGGTAAATTTCAGCAATTAAGAACATTTTCAATGTCCATTTACTGTTTACATGTATAACAAAAATATAGAAGCAGTAAAACCAAACTTTACATAGCATGTCTTAGGCAGAATATTGATGTGTCCATCACAGTGACATTTGGAGAGTTTATTCTTGGCCATTTTCATTTAACCTACTTTCAATACAACTTAGCCATATAGGTTAGTGGTTATCTGTAACTTTTCCCTGGAAGAATCCAGTACAGGGAATGTGATGCACTGCATTTAATAGCAGCGTATCACAGAGAAGTCGTGCATGTATGTTTTCAGTCAAACGCTTGCGTAGTGGGTGCATTTCAGGGTCATCAGTTAAGCCAAGGAGTGTTTTGGACTGTGGGAGAATGCGACACAGTATTTCAGCTGGTAACCTTAAACGACAATGTGGAAGGAGAGTGAAACATGTCCTAGCAGACTGGTAACACTTATAGCAAGAGGATATATTAGTTTGATTAGAATAAATTGAGGTACTTAATGTTCATTAAACAATAATAAGAGCAGGAAAGGTTGTTACTGTGGCTGTTTGAGTGATGGCTAAAGACTCAGTTCCATTTGTGTCTGTACTGAAGGTATGAAGTGTTTTTTTTTTAATACTGGCATGGCTTAATTAAGACTTGTGTTATTTTCGTTTCAGGAATGTATCCGTCTGCACCTGTGTTCATGTCAGCTCCCCCGCCTTACCCTGGACCTCCCCAGAACTGGACAGCTCCAGCTCCAGGTCTGTCTCTCTTGCTTGCATGATTGCACCTATCTGATCTAATTTTCCTTGTGTCTGAGTGAGCTTTGGAGGCCATGTTGTGGTTTTGCCAATGCTGCGAAGATGTCAGGCACTGTATATGTCAACCTCAAAAATAATGAAGTGACGTTCAATACGTTACTTAAATTCACGTCTCTTTACAGCTGCAACAACAAATGGTTTTTGTCACAGTTAAGTTCGAATGCTTGAATTCTGTTTTGTCTTATGTGAAAGTGTTCTGCTTTCTTTTCTTCGTTGAGGATATATTAAAATTATTTTTTGCCTAATTGTGTACGTTTCTGTCTTTGTAAATTACGCTCAACTCTTCTCACTTTGGCAGAAAACCCAAAGGCGATGGAGGCTGCTGGAAGTGCTTATTACAACCCCAGCAATCCCCACAATGTCTACATGGTGAGAGTCCTGCCTTTAGTCTACAGCATCTCGTCTTATTTGTTTCACGCAAGAGTATAAAATGTCTGAATTTCTCTTTGTTCTGCCTTTCCTCAAAGGACCAACCCCCACCTTATTCTCCATACAACCCACAAATTGACAAGAAGAACAACTGAGGCAGTAAAGCAGGAAATTGCCATATTTACTAAAATGCTGCCCACAACAGATTAGTATGAATGTTTGTACTTTTTCAAGAACTGTTCTTCAGTATTAATTTTGTAATCAAATCTATGTATATTTTACTTGCACAATGAAAGGAGGTTTGTGTGGAAATCCTCCTTCCTACCTTAGCTTTTGACTGTGATAGCAGCCTTTTGGTTTTAATGCTGTGCTCTCTACTGGTTTTCATGGTGATACGGGGTCCAGTCTGAGATATGAGATGTGATTGTCTAGGGAAAAGGAAATGTGGAATATTTTCTTTTCCTTTGGTTGGGATGGTGCACAAGGGGAAGCAAAAAGTTGTATGTGTACAAATGGAACTGTGTAGAAAAAAATGTTTTTGATTGAAAGATCTATTTTTTTTTTTTTTTTTTGTGGTTGAAATCCAGATTATTCAGTTGCAGCAAGGATATTTCATCTTTTACAAATGAATTACTACAGATGTAAAGCACGTGTTACCTTACACATTATAACTTCATAGATATTTTGCCTTTTGTTTTCTTCTCATTTTATGAATTAACAATTTCACTTCACTTGCTTATAAATGTACTGATATTTCAAAGGTTGTGGTTTGAATACAAATTTAATCTTTGTACAATTTTTTCTTTTTCTAATTTAAAATTATATGTAGATTTAAAAATATATTAGAAAAGAAGCAAATTCTTGCACTAATTGTTAATAAACTTGATTATCCATGGAATGGTCCATTGCGGAATGAAGTTCAAGTATAATTCACAAATACTGTATTGTAACAATGTACTTTTTTTTTTTTTTTTTTTTTCCTTTTCTTTTTATTTGTATATGCAATTCACTTCTATCGCAAGTTCATAGAATAATCACATTTAACAGTATTTTAATTTAAAAAACAACTGAGTTTATGCAGCACATCATGGCAAACATTTAAATACAGTAATGACAAATTTCTCATTTTGTGTAGTAAGAAGTCAGCTGTTTTTTGTGGGTGATAAAATAAATACTGAGTTAGTTTCTTTACTCCAAGGTACCACTCAGAGGAATGCCTCTCAGAATAGTGAAGGTGGTGTCCTCGGTTTCGAAAATGCTTTGGAGTTTAAATGTTTGCCTTCAACTTCTGCTTAACAAGCAATATTATGTACAAAAAGATGTCCAAGCATTACTTTGTTTGGTAGACATTAGGCCTGATATAACACTGTATACCGTAAATTCTGCCTTCATACCACTGCTCATTTAGAACTCCTCTTGCATGAACCACACCTCGTTCCTTCGACCATAGGGTTTTATTGGTGGGTCATATCCACAGCAGAAGTATTGCTTACGTTGATAAGGTGCTGTCTCACCCAGAATTCGGGCCAGGCGAGATGCTTCCATTCTGTATTCATACTCCCCAGCAAAACCTCCAAACTGCCTGAAAAGGACAGAAATTGAAGCCACACACATCAGTGAAAGACATGCAGAATAAAGGGGGAAAAGTGAGGGTAAATAGCAATGCACAAAGCTTACAGCGCATAAACAGTCATGCCAGGTCGCTCCTCTATCTTAATGCCACTGTCAATAGGAGTAGGTGGGGACTCCTGGTACCGGGAGGGAAGGCGGAGACTGACGGTAAAGCGGCGTAGAAATGCTCCATCGTCTCTGGGGAAAACCATTATGATGATCGGTGCTGTCAACCCCATCCCTTCTCCTGGCAAAACAGTGACAGCTATGACAACTTCTTAATTACACACTAAATTAGATTGGATGAGGACAGCTTAGTTCAAATAGACATTATAGAAACAAGAAGACTGATTACTCAAAATCAGTGACAGCACAGCTGTGTGATTTTATATCTGCTGGAGTGGACTCACCTCGGTCATTACTCCCTCCTGCATACGTGAGGAGCCTTCGCACAGACTCACTCACGACCTGGTCAAAGCGCCGCCCCTCAGTGCTTACAGAGGCATACCGGGCACCTTCATAACGCCGAATTTCAAAATTGACTCCTTCCTGAGAATACAAGAAATGTACTGGTTAAACCCAGTTACCTCTGGTTACTTTATAAGCTTCGCTGAGGTAAATCAGTGGACTGATTCAATGTATACAATATGTTTTAATGCCTCTTTTTTGCTGATGTTAGTTGAAAACGCACAAAAACTGACCCAGGTAGTACATGAAAGGCACAATAGCCTATTTTCCCTCCACTATTCATGAATGACAATAGGGTCAAATATTTTTTAGGGTAAGTTTTGAGCACAGCATCCTACAGAGCCTTACATACCCATCAGAAAACCAGTTCAAAGCCAGACTGCAGAAGCTTCTCAATTTAACATCCTAATTTATGCGCTTGTATAGACCACAACTTTGGGAGGAGGGCTCACAAGATATCCTGTGTGTCCTTCTGTAGGAGCATGAGAAGGCATCCTTCCCAGAGTTAGGAATGCATGGATTTGTGTTCAAAAACAACATTCACACATTTTTAGGTTATGATGCAGGTGGGAACTACAACAGCTGAATGTCTAATCCTGTTTTTCTGATGGACTGACAGGTGAATGTAGTCAGTATTCTACACTATAAAGTCACTATTATTATACAGTGTAAAAATGATTTAACACAACAAGTTAACCGCTCTGCATTGCTATATGATCCCTGGTGTTGGTTTCAAAACAAAAATATTTTAAAATACAACGCTGCACAGACCGTACTTTTTGCTCTTTGTAGAGCAGGACCATAAATGCTCCAAAACACAGTTAGCATTAACACTTTGAACGTTCCATTTACACTGCTGATCTTACTGTGTAGACTGGAGGAGGATGACCATTGCATAGTGCGAGTGCTGTCTGGACAGTTATGGACTTTGACAGACTGGGCTAAACACCCTGGAGCACAGACCATTCAAAGATAACAGGGCTATGTTCATGTTTCTTTGCAAACTCGGCTAAAACAACTTGTTAATAGCACACAGCTGCACATTTGCTATGTAATAATAAAATACCACTGCTGGTATTGGTTGTCCTTTTGTTATGTAATTACAGTGCGTTAGCATTTTAGGACAATCTTTCCTGATGCCTATTTTGCTACGTGAACTTCCCTGTCAGACTCATTAACCTTAAGCGTCTGATGTAGGCAACGGTAATTGTACACCATACCATCTGTTTTCAGTTAGAAGTTATAATTATTATGTAAGACTAACTGCATGTGAGAGTCTAGCGATTTCTTCAGATAATTACTCTGTGTCTATGCAAGGTAAATGTAGCACACAATTATTGTTCCAGTTGTAATAATAGCAAGTTATTTCATGTAACTTCTCACTATTCTCAGCCTCCTTTTATTACTAATTTTGATATAAGCTTTATTGGCGTGACACTGAGCAGACAAACAAATCCAAAGCTAAATATTAGCATTATATCTTGTAATTGCTATTAAAACCAAATTATTTGTCATTCTCTAGGGCTATCTGTTTATGTTTGTGGAAAATCTTACATGTTTACCTGAAACTCAAGGATTAAAACACTGTTTATAATTAAGTGTAATCAGCCAAAGTTTGTATACTGTAATACTGCGGATAGCCGAAGTAGGAACAAGCTGTTCCAGGTTTCCCTTAAGGTGAAACGTTGCCTCAAAGCATGTTTTATATGAGTGTGCCATGATAAATTGTGAAAATTAAATAGATATTAAAGAGATATTTCCTAGTGTGAATCTTATGTTTTAAAATAAGGTAATGCATTTAATATTTGACTATTTACTTGCATCAATGCATAGAAAAAATGAATGAGTATTTAAGTCAGCAAGGAGTAGAATGATGTGACAGTGTAAGGATTCTATATGATATGAATGGGATTTATAAAAATATGCACTGATATAAATATGGCTAAATAACCTAAAAATTTATACATATTGTTTTTCTCTAGAACAACAAACAAAAACTATGATAATTACCATAACACATTGTATAGTTCTACAGGAACCTACAAAACTAAACTGACATCTGTCATTTTAGTTTTGCTTTTTGGTTGCAGATGGGTCAGTTAAATTACCTTCTATTCTGGCAATTTGATAAGGTTAGGATGGAGAAGCTTTGCAGGCAGCAGTGCTGCGGACGAATTTCTGGCTGTAAATTGTACAAATTCACTTAAGCGTGAATACATTTTGTCGTACAACCCCGAAGTCATAAAATCCACAAAACTAATTCTACGAGCCTATGTACCTTTAGTAGCCTAGTAAGGGATATGACGGTAACATTGGTTAAATCAAGGGATAAATTACTAGTTTTATAGGATCGGTTATTTATTCCCGTACTGTACTGCACTGTATTGCATAGTGTAATGCAGAACAGCAAGAACTTTTACATCTGCAGCCTCTGTAAAAACATCGTAGTTTTCCGAAACCCTATTAATTATTTTTTTGTATATTATCGTAATAACACTTTAAGATAAATCTGATTTATTGTTCATCGTTAAATCTAATGTCTCTCAAACAGAAACCTGGTGCGGGAATATTATTTTAAAGAATAATTCGATTGATCGACTATAATAGAGAATGCAGTTAATTTAAAAGACAAACCTATCGCTTGTATAATGTACAAACAAAACAAGCATCGTAAGCAAGACAAATAATAATAATAATACATTTCAAAATAACACATTTAAAAATAAAAACACAAACAGCATAATTTATTTTACCTTTGTTTCGTTGCTTAGCAGTTTGTACTTCGTTTCTTCTGTGCCTCCAAACAACGAATTCTTTATCATTCCGAACATCGCAAGCTGGAGGTATTTACAGAAACACCGACTAAGTGTTTTTTTGTAGTACTTATTTTCTGATTGTAGTAGAAATGCAATGTTGGAAAACTATCAATAAACTACCACCCACTTTCTAAAATGATTATTTTTCGTCTTAATTCTCACTGCTTTGATTTTATGAGAGTACGGCTGTGATTTCATCAGTGTCTCTCATATGTTCTACGTAGCCTTTTTATGGCAAGTTAAAAAGTAAAGCTATATGAAGCAGCACGTATCATCGACAGATGAGACGACTCTCAGCACCGTTTTCTTGTGAACACATGAAACGTGAAACAAAACTGAACGTCTTCTCCAAATATGCAGTGTTTTATCCCTTCTGCCTTCTTTCACGGAGTGTCTCTGTCTCATCGCTCCTCCTCTTCGTCATTCTTCTGTTTTGCTTTAAGATAAGCAAACTTTTCTCAGTCTCGTCATTAAATATACTGGAATAAAAAGTTGTTTTAAAACAGAGGTTTCTTTTACTTTTCCAAAACAACGCTGACTTGTATACTTCAGCCTTTCAACTACGGGAAAAAAAAGTTGAGTGACATGACATACCGATTAATTTTACTACAATGACATGTTTTGGTACATGATGTCAGTACATGATGACAACAATTTCACTCTCAATGAGTCCTAGAGAACACATCCCCCTTATATAAATGTATTTTTCAGCCATTTTTGAGTCACATATCATGCAGGGCACAGTCGTTCAAAAAATTATCACTAATACTTTGCACATTTGGCTAAGATGGAGAAGTCTGCATATCAATAATAACCTGTCAAAGTTTGTCAACAGGAAAATACGTTTCTGTGGTCTGGACATCTGTGATTACGTAAACAGTTGTGCCCTTTCAGAATTTCTGCATAAAACTGGCCTGTGGACTGCACACCTATTCACATTTTATTTTGTCAACATTCTGGTAATTTGCTTTAAATATAGCAAATATTTGCATGGAAACATTCACATTCAACTAAAAACATATACAAAAATATTATTTTGAACTGGCATACTCTATTGTTGACATAATAAAACTGGACAACTTGTTCTTAACTACATAATGACTCCATATTATAAGGCATTATGGTAGCAACCCCAATGCCTTATGGGAATCTGACCCACACAACCACTACCCAAACATTCGTGTACAACCTTGCCAAAAAAGAAAATTAACCTCCTGAGTTACAGACCCAAGTTTAGGACTCAGGAAACTAACAGTTTTTTTTTTCCTGATTTGGTGAGTTAACACTGTATCAGACTTACATCCTCTGCACATTAATGCCTTCTCAATGCTCTAAATCACCCATCACCATGCAAATGGATAAGTGGCTGGATAATATATTTATGTGTATGCATACACAAAACATGTGGACTATCATCTAATTATGTTTTTTCCGTTGGATGGACATAATCTTATTTGTATGCAATGTGCATTTCTGTTGCTTGTATCTTTGTATCACAGGTCATTTGTGTGTTTGCATGGGCACATATGCATCCTTATAGGTGCATGTTAAAGTGAGCCATTAACTGATGTGCAGCTCCAGTAACAATTTAAGTCGACATACTGAAGGAAACATTGAGTACCAATGTGTGGCTGTAGAAGGAGGTGTCAGTAAAGTTCTAAATCACTGAAACAGACTGAAAAAGGTAACTAGTATGTCTGTGTTATATTAGTACACTGAGAGGAGAAGTCATAGTCTACACTAAGATGAAAATTTGGGTTGACAAAAAATTAGGAGTAGTAGTCATAGCGGATTGTTGTCAACATTGTTGACATTTCCCAGAAGGACAATGATGTCACTTTAACTGAGAGAGACACTGGAAACAGAAGGCCATTGCAGCCTGAAGACGGTAAAAAAAAAATCAGCTCAAATAACTATAATACAAAATCTAAAGATTACTACACAAGTGCCTATTTGGTTAAGTCATCTCAATGAACAAAAGCTGTATGAACGAGAAGCACAAAGGTGGAGTTTTTGGCAGGGCTGCCAATCATAATGTGCATGTACCCAAGGCCAGTGGACAAAGATGCATAACATGCTGTAATGAACACAAATGTGAACCCCTGAGAAATGGAATAACAGAATGGCTAATATAGTCCAGTGAGTCATCTTTTACCCCATTGTCTACATCTGTACGGGTTTATTTTTAGAGACAAACCAAAAGGATGCCTTCAGCTCACCTTAACAGCTGCTGTTCCACATGGTATAGGGCAGGGGTAGGCAACCTTAAACACTCAAAGACCATTTGGATCCGTTTCCAACAGAAAAGAAAACACCGGGAGCCACAAAACCCTTTTGACATCTAACATGAAGATAAC
>JABJVR010047227.1:14199-28484 GCA_025773905.1 Chitala chitala | reverse complement strand
ACTCTGGTTTATGTTTATATTTATTTTATTTATTTTTATTTATTTTATCTTTAATTTTATTTTTAATTTTATTTTTTATGTTATTTAATCTACTTTTAAATTTCTTGCACCTTAATCCCACTTCCCTGTGAGCTGTTATGTAACAAGAGAATTTCCCCGCTGTGGGATCAATAAAGTTCGATCTAATCTAATCTAATCTGTAAAATACTCCTAAAATCCAGAAATGGCCCCGACTTTCTGTATTGCATGATTGTCAACTATTTTTTCCAGGGTACAAATATAATATAAGTACTTTTTAAAGGTTTAACACAATGTGCAGATAGTTGGGTTTCCTCATTTGTGCAACCCAGCAGGTGTGGTGTTCTGTATCCATATCTCAATGTGATTGAATGATCAGTGAGGAAACCTGGCGGGGGTGATTGGGTGGGGCTGTCTGAGCTGGGGGGGGGTAGTTGTGATGTCTGAACAACTGCCTCAGAGAATACAAAAAGTTCTTTCAGTGTTTATCGACATCTTTCTCCTGTCAACACATCTTAACCTCAAGTATCAGAACAATGTATGAACAGTACATAGAAAAGACTGAAGTTTGGAGTTCTGAGGTTATTGAAGGGGAGAAAAAAGTACGAGTAGCCAGAGTTCTTCCATCTGTGAAGGAGAGTAAAGCTGTAGAGCATCAGTCCAGTCCTGTTGGCCACCTTCAGCTTTTCATCCTTATCTAATTAACTGAAACAACATCAGCAGGAGATGTTTTTAAATCTGGAGTTTCTGAAATCAAGATGTTGAACATAGAATTCCTTGTGGTCTCAGGACTCCAACCAGGAAATGTACTTTTGTCCAAAAATGAGTGCCATGCCATTAACATATTTTCTAGAAACATTTTTAAGCTTCCAAATGCACCCAGTATTTATTAGATTGGAGGACAGAGTGGAAACATGCGGCTGTTTTTTGGCTCCTGATGTCTGCATATTTTATTCACTAGACTACAGCAAAACTAAGGTAGTGCTGGGGCAGCCATTCCAACATGCAGAAGTTGGCACAGTGACTGAGCTTTCCCAAAAGTCTTTAAGAGGGTGTATCAGTGAGCTTTATGGCTTTGTGTCCAAATAAACAGACACGGCACAATGTTGTGCCTCTCTGTCTTGAAAGTTAGAGACAGTGTGTCTTCTCTAGACAGAGTACAGTAATACACATTTACTGCTTAATTTGTGTTACTCCGTGATGCGAACCATAGTGATGCAGTCTGTTTGCGTTATGTGACTACATGGTGACTGTGTTAATAAAATGAAAGAGGACAGTAACCAAAAGCTTTAATCAGCGGTAAGTGCTGGGGTGCGGTCCCCTTTCATTTTTTTTTAATTATTTGAGTTTTTTTTTATATTATTGGATCAGGCACCCGTATCCATTTAACTTTTCCATTGAGCACGTTTGCTTATATTTTATTTATAACTATTGAAAAAACAAATACATGATTCAACAAAAGAAACCAATGCGTTTGATAATTTCCTAGAAGTTCATTTCAGTTTCGTCATACCGCTACGTGTACGCGCTTCAACTGTATTTAATGTATTCTTAATGGAGGAGGTATTAAAGATAACACACCAAAGGCATTTACTACTGCTGTTTGTTAGAAATCGTCTTTAGCCAATGCTTAATTGCATCTGGAAAGTTGGAAAGCAAAAGCATATAAAACGAACATGCGTGTGTCAGAGTGCACTTTGTTTTAATTACGCAGAACTTGTCGGGATAGCGCGTGTTACCCGCGCGCTGCTGGCGTGCACGAGGCAAACCACAGCCGTTCAGCGAACAGGGCTGCGAGCGCGAGACGCAAGCCCCGTCAGAACATCAACCCTTCGCAAATTAAAACTCAGTCTGGTCCAGCTGCCATTTTGGTCCAAACTAAAGTCCGCTGTAGACATTAAGTAACAAACGTGAACCGCCATCAATGTGAAGTTGCTGCCATGGTGATTTGAGGTTTAGGATGTCTCGGTTTTTCATCGGAATAATATTTAGCTGCTTTCCCTAAGCGGCGTGTGCACTTAAGGGAGCTATCTTACTCTTATTTCGGTTTGCAAAGCAGCTTTTTCCATGTTGGCTACAGCATTGATGAGTGCCGCGAAGGGGTCCATTGTAGAAACACGTGTTCCTCGACAGTGAGGTACGCTCGTTTGAGTAAGACAGCAAACATGGCTGAGCAGCGGACATGGAAGTGGAAGCACTGAAAATGCATAGCTGAGGTGGCTGGTGTGCAGCTCGGTTCGAGGCCGTCCTGCAGTGTGCACCTTCAGTACAGTATGTCATCCTGAGGTGCTGTTGTGAGGCTAGAAGAGGAGGAAACCTTTATTTGTCCTACAAAGGGAAGTTACAATGTAATAGTGTAATAAATGTAATTACAGTTACTAAACTGTATAGTCTGAAAACTCATTCCAGACATGAATAGTTACCCAAGAGAGGGACTTGGGTCGTTAGCTGAGCAGGCTAATCGTCTTGTCTGGTAACTGTCTGTGTGCCGTGAGGTTGCACGTTTGAGCCCTGGTTGTCCCCCGTAACACATCCATGAAAGGATTCAATTCAAATTCAAAACACTTTATTTATCCCCAAGGGGCAATTAAGAGGCACAGAGAGCATTGATAAAAAACAAACAAAAACACAGACGAAACATAAAAGTGAACATATATCAATATCAGTCAATAATATATATCAATATATCGTGGTCATAGTGTGACAGTCTGTGACACTATGCACACTCTCAATAAAAGAGTGGTAAAAATGGTGAGAATATCTGAGTTAACATTAAATGATCTTAACTTCCTGAGTAGGTACTGGAGCTGGTGACACTTCCTCAGGACCTCCTCAGAATTGGAGGAAAACCTCAAGAAGTTGCCAAGCACTGTGCCCAGATACCTGTACTCCTCTACCATCTCCACCGGCTCACCCCGGATGATGGAGGTAACATCCTCTGCTGACTGCCTCTGCTTACTAGAGAATGTAACAATCAGCTCTTTTGTCTTGTTTACATTCAGTTGTAGACATGAATGTTCACACCGGGAGACAAACTCCAGCAATGTAGAGCCATGATGTAATGATTTTACTTGTTTACTTGTAGCAATGGAATTGGCCGCTTGCTTGCAAATGTTTGTCTAGTTAATTCAGCTTCAGTTGCTTATGCTTTACTTGAATGACGTGTGACAATTACCAGACTTAATCGGGTGCTCTGTGATATTAGGACAGCACTTACTGTTAGTAGATTCTCTAATACCGTTTGACCTCGTTTGTGACATGTACGTGTACTATTATCCTTGTAAGTCGCTTTGGACAAAGGCGTCTGCTAAATGAATAAAATGTAAAATGTAATGAATGTGCAAAGAGCAGGACTGTGTCGTCAGCAAACTTCACAGTTGGGCTGAGTGGAGCTGCAGTCATCAGTGTAAAGGCGATAAGACACAGCCCTGTGGGGAGCCAGAGCTATTGGTGCTACAGCTTTTAGTCACAGAGCCCCTGGTCTGTGGAATAGTCTGTCTGGATACGTATGGGATGCCGAATCTGTCTCAGTCTTTAAATCCTGACTGAAGACCTACTTTATTGATTTAGCCTTCCCATGACAGTCTCTGTAGCTCACAGTAATTACTGCTGCTGGCACATGCTGTACATGCCAATACAACTGTAACAGTTTGCTATGGGGCTGCCAGTGTTTGTATTATTTAGTAACCACTGTCTGCAATCCTTCTCTATTTGTATGTGTACCTGGTGCCCAACTGTGCACCATCTGAGCAGGATGCCTTGCTAGAGCTGCTGACACCCAGAGTACCCCCCTTCCCCCTGGATGGAGCCTACATCCAAGGAACGCCTTGAGCTTGAAGAGAGCTGCTCCCACACCTGGAGCACAGAGGGACTCCATAATGTTGTTTACATTCATAGTCTCCATTATAAACTGTGTGTTCTGTAATGTTAGGATGCCGAGGAGGGGCTGGGCAGCCAGTCAACCTTGGACCCCCAGAGGTTTTTTTCTCCACACTGTGAAATTATTGGTTCCTCTCCTCCGTTGCTGTCTGGCTTTATCTTTATCCTTAATCACCTGCCTGCAGTTAATTCTGTGTCATCTGTAATTTCTTTCTGTAAAGCGCTTTGAGGTAACTTGTTGTGAAAGGCACTATATAAAAATAAATTGAACTTGAACAAAGGGAAACTTTGGTAAACAAAAATACATAATATCAATTCAAATGTAATTTCCCATATTTGGGGCTAACAGTTAGCTCTCTGGTTTTGGGAAGACAAGATGCCTCAGACCAAACGTTGTCATTAAACTGTTTTAATATGAGTTTGAACTTGGGGCTCATATGGAACTCATCTTGTGTGCAGACTTCTGAAAACACTGTCGGTCCCTGCAAGTGTCATTTCCCATATTTGTGGAGCAGTTTATGGGAAGTGCTGCCCTCACTGGCACATACCAGGACGTTTTTAAATGAGGAATTAACATGCCATTCTTTCAGTGCACGTTTCAGCTCATGCGTTTGTTTGAGAATCGAAACCAAGAGGGATGCCGAAACGACATTTCTCGTGGCTGATTTAAGGAAAGCAGAGTTATGTAAGATAACCGCCTCGTTGTTACTAACAGCTTAATCAGTTGGCAGCAGACTGTGCTCTGCCTGGCCCTGCAGATGCTCACTTTCTCATGTCCGGATAAAACAGATTAGTGAAATTCTATGAAGTGTGCGCAGACTCGTAACTTGTTTTTGTCAGAATTAAGTAAGCGTGCGCACGACAGAAAACCATCACAGGGATAGTGGAGAATTCAGTCCCTCTCAGTCCCCATGTAAAATAGCCATATCAGCTGCAGATAAATGCCTAATTAGGGCAAAATAAACCCAGTTTATTCTCTACTTAAAACTACGTGGCTGCTTATTGACTTATTAACACCTGCTACTGGATCAACTAAAAATGACACGTTATTTTCCAAAGGCTCACGATACGCAACTGCTTTCTAAATTTGTGTAAAAGACATTCCAGTGCTCATTTGCCTTTAGTACTGCGACTTCCACTGCTTGTGCCTGACCTTGGCAAAATGTGTACGTGTAGAAGTTCATTTCAGATGAAGTTCCAGATTGTCCAATTAAGTGTTCCTACGGTCACGTGTAATACTCCTTCGTGTAGGAGACAGAAAAACCATGAGCACAGGTAGGACACCAGAAAATATGATCATAGGGCAGGAAGGAAGGACAGCAAAAATGAAAACGTCTTCTGCAATGTCCATGACAGATAAGAAAATAGAGGCAGGACAGTTATACTTTTCATGAGAAATAAAAAAAACAACCTTAGTAACCGTGGGGTTATGCAGTGTATCATTGCTACACAGGTTAATAAGCCATATGGTCGTATGTTTGCAGCTGATTTGTGTGTAAAGAGGGATAATCATTTGCAGGCAAGAAGCGGAAACATCCCGGGCCTGTTTGTTTACCTGCTGTGTCGATTGATTGTGTTCAAAGCATACTGCGTTTTGTTTGCACTGGTGCCTGCGCTGCAACCAACTTAAAGTTTCCCCGTTTAAAAACCTGGCAATTTATTGGAACTAGTGAAGTTTAAACACGCTGTACTGTGATATTCCTTTTTTTTGCAGTTTTCTTATAAAACGCAAAAGTTAAACAGAGAACATCACTTGTGTTTTATAGACTCGCGTCTGTTCTTCCACTTCCAGACTCCAAACATCCTGCTTGAGTTGGGTAGTTTCTTGTTAATGGTGGAGCCCTTTCAGTTTCAGGGTTCTGTTAAATTTACCACACAATAATGTAACATTCCACATGATCGTGATATTTTTCTGCAGCCAGGATTACAGTCGTAAAGTACCTCTTTACTTTTCAGTGTTTCAGTGTTTTTACTATTAGGGAAAAAACATCTTATCAATTAAATGGAGCTTCAGAGGGTTTAACAGTTATTTTGACCTTTAACGTGATAACGAGCTAAACTCAATCTTTCCATCTGGTTCATGAGACTAATGTAAATAAATCTTTAGTCATAAACGTTAGTGACCAGTCCCAAAATGGGAAATTAACATTAAATGTTAACTGCAAAGCAGACCTTTTTCATTGTTTAGTAACTGCTCGCCTATTTCCCTGGTGTTTTAATATATGTTTACACAAAATGACAGGTTGCTTTTGATTGGCCGATAATTAGCCCAGTTTATGTTTGACACCATAGGCAAATTTTGACATTTGTACAGTGTAGGTGAAAGTATGAGGGACATGATAAGCTTGGGCAGAACAAAATGTGTAACTTTTATGAATAAGTGTGTATTTTAAAAATCTTAACCTGACTTTTACATTTTATTTATTTATCAGACGCCTTAGTCCAAAGCAATTTACAAGGATAATAGTACACGTGCATGTCACAAACGAGGTCAATCAGTATTAGAGAATCTACCAACAGGAAAGTTAATATAAAGTTAAAATATTTTAAGAATATATAGAAGACGTGGAGCCTCGGTTTACTTGCCTCCCAGCGTTGTTGCACAATGTGTGACAATGAGCTGTTTGATGAGGTAAACCCAGGGCTAAATTTTACTGTATCATGAGAAATCCACCAGGAAAAATGTAATTTAATCCGAGACCCTTGAAAATGATTTTTATATACAAGAATGAGAATTTTACTTTATAGATTTGTTACTAGGCATTGTTTTAAGCAAAGAATATCCGAAATCGTTATATAAGTGCAACTGTACACATGTTTAAGCATGTAGGCCTTATGGGTGTGTTTCAGCCCAGGAGTGTGTTTGTTTGGAAGGGCACAGTTTGCATGCAGAGTGCACCAAACCACAGACGCTTTAACGACTCTACAGAATTTTTCAACTTACCAAAAGTTTGCGTTGACAACTTTATAGTTCCTCTGAATTGCTTGTTTTTAAGCAAAGGTCTAATGGAAAAGTAATCTGGTTTTTGGGGTTGGTGCAAATAATCTTGGGAATTTCCTGCTTGAATTCTCTCAAGTCTGCAGTGGAATATGGGCTTTGCTCATGTGCCCTTATTGACTGGTAGGTTCATCCTAAAACTGCACTTTTAAAACATCAGCACAGTGTAAAGGAAGTGCCGTTATCTGTGGTATTCTTCTGTGCTGGTTTGCAAACAGAGGACTGTGTGTGATCTTAAAAAGCATCCATGAATCATAGCATCTCCACAACTTCAGTCCTGCTGGTGACATCTGTCACTTCTGACAGTATGTTCAGTAAGTTGGGTTCAGCTTCGGAGCTCCGTTTCACCATCAGATGGAGGTTTGGGAATCCAGGACTGCCTCCCTTGTGAAGTGCAAGTAATTTCAGATAAAATCACGTGCAGTTCTCATTATCCTGCTAGTCCTGTACTGAGTATTAATACAGAACATGTTTTTAACATTCCTGGTGGGTGTTCACCTTCGTGTTGGAATGGAGTGGGCCCTGGTCCAAACCGAGTCTTACCACAGGCCTTTAAATGGGTACCCACTGTTTTCCTGTTTGGCATTCCACTGGAAATGGATAGTTGTAGTTTCACCATTCAGTCCAAGGGTCACACTTGTTTATTAAATAGCTCTAAACTCCTTAGGTTGTTTTCATAACCAGTATCTTGCACGGTTTGGGGGCTAACACCACTTACAACGTACCTTTTCAGTTTGCTTACCATCGGCCTCAAAAAAACGTCCAAATAAGTGGGTTTGTAGAATTGGTGTAGTGGTTCGCTTTTCTGCAGACACAATATCTAGGAAAAACAAAACTGCTCTTCATATGAAATATAGACAATAAGCAGCAACTTTAATGTTATGTTTGGTGAGTTTGTGCATGTTTTTCTTCTTTATACTAGACTGTACATTTCCCTTCACTTGTATGACTTCAAGACAATTGCCAGACTTAATCGTGTGCACTTTGGTGGTAGGACAGCACTTACTGTCAGTTAGACTCTCTGATACTGTCTGACCCGTTCGTGACACGCACGTGTGCTCTTACTCACTGTAAGGTGCTTTGGACAACGGCGTCCAATGTAAATGTAAATGATATAATGGTATTTGTAAGCCCAACTTATCTTATTTAATGATTATAATTAAACTATGCCAAAAATGTGTGCATGACAACAGATCTGTATGTATGTGCACAGTGTGGGAGTGTTTACCCAGCCTAAACTGTCTGTGTATCAGAGAGGAAAGTTATAGACACTGGGTCAGTAGGACAGGGTGAGCTACTGTGTGTCCACTGTGTAATAAGGAAATGTGATTTGACAGCTGTAATAGTCTTAATGTCAAAACACTGAATGGAACCAATGGAGAATTGGGTCATATATAACTAGGGTAAATATTATTGGATTACTAGCATTAATTGGTTTAATTTTCAGACAAGGATTATTACACATTACAGGTGTATGTACAGAAGGGGTTTTCTCCAAGTACATACTGCATACCTGGATACACTCTAAGTTGTAAGTATAATACTTGTTAGTGAAGACTCTTGATGTAGAGATTTGAATTTGGACCACAAAGAAGGTACCAGGCAAACAGCAGCACAGAACAAATGTCATCTCTGGAGAGAACTGAGCAGCTGTGAGATTACAGTTCATCTGAATGACAACGTGTGCAAAGAGCACGCATGGGCGATGATGCGTCTAAAGACTGCACATATTCGTAGTAAATTTAAGCACCAGAAGACATATTCTTCATCTTGATGTCCCAGCCCTCCAAGCTTGTTACTCCTTAATTCTCGGTTTGGACATTCAGTAATAATTACATTGTACCTTGTGCTATGTTTTCACTTTACTCTTTTCTCAGGGGCACAAACTGCAAAGTCCATATTGTCGTATGAGACATTATACCTGCTGACGTGTCCCAGGCAGACAAAATGAAGTCATTACACAATAATATTCAGTAAGTGTATTGTGTACAAATGGTCTGGAATAAGCGATTTCATTTCGCATCTAAGAAGTGTCATTATCAAGTCTGAATTGGAAGTAGTTAAATCAAGACAAACATTATCTTTGGTTGTTGTGGTCAGACTGCTTACATATACAAACATATATAAACAGACAAAATTAGTGTTTTTACAAATATCAAAATATTTCCAGTTTTATATATATATTTGGCAAGCTTAATATATTTTAAGTGGATTTGAAATTTGTAAAAAAAATAGAACACTACATAATAATGTGCTCCTGCTTTCAATTTGATAACATTAAAGTGAAATAAATTTTTACGTCTGTGATGTGACAGGTATTTATATTTTCTATTTGGTTATATGTACCCTCACAGATAAAAAATGTCTTCCAGATCCTTAGCTGTTTCATAAAGTATTACTGCATTTGTGTTGTGTCCAATGGATTTAACAGGCATGCAAAAAGTACCATTTCTATAACTAATATATTAATCTTATCTTGTAGTCTTTCCCTTTCAGACCAGAACAGTCAAAACACAACTCTTTCCTTTTTTTAATCAAAATTTTTAAAATTCCAAATTTTTTTCCCTTTTTTCAGTGAAACATCGTTGGTAAATATTACATCTCAAGAAGCAGCATTTCTGATTTGGATTACAGTAGAACAGAACCTACATTCTGACAGATGAAAGGACTCAACTGTGGGGTTAATAACCTGTCTGTGTTTAAACCAGTCTTACCAGATGAAATTACTTATGTCATAATTCAAAGAATTAACCCATTCACCCAATTTTTGCTGTTCTGCAAAATTCTGTGGTCAGCTCTGGACAGAGTGATTAATCAGTAAGTTTGTCTATGCAATAGTTTTTTTTAACGAAAAACTTTTAATTAAAGTTCTTAAGATAATTAGTCCCACAGAAGGGAAATTCAGTCTTACAGAGAAAGGGACAGTAAAGCACTTAGTGATAAAGTATTAACAGATATAAACAATACAGAAGACAGAGTAAAAAGTAGAAAAATCCTAAAAATACTTACTTAAAAAGATCTACACTGTAATATTTACACAAATTGCACCTAGAATATATTGCATGTTGTATGAAATATTTAGAACTCACATTGGGAGCAGAGCTTGTTGTGTAACAGAAGAAACTCTGTGTAAGTAACTGAACAACTGCGAGTTGTCTTGAGTTTTCTCCTGTGTTATCTCATACTCTTTTTAACAACATTATTTTGGTAATTTAATGTCACTGTGTCGAGCCAATGAATATTTACACTCGACCCAGTGAATGGTTGGACTTTTCATACGAGACAATCCCAGTTTGGTGTCTTTTCTCAACTGTGGATCTGAAGGAGTCCTTTCAGAGCGTTACTATTGTTTTGAAATTCTTTTGACAAACTAGCTAGCCCTAACCTGCAAACTGCAGGACAAACAAAGTGCTTGGATGAATCCCCACATCTTCAAATGTTATCAAAATAAAAAGGAACAGAAATGAAGAGCACTTTGTTTTGTCCTTAGAGGAGATGATTTGTGGTGACAGGAAAGTTTTTTATCTGTTGGATTTCTTAGTTGTTACTCTAGAGTGTCTTGAGTTAGTTTTTGCCTCCTGTGAGTAACATGACTCATTCCTTACACCTGCGCTTTGCTCCTGTAGCTACTGGCTTGGATTAACATGATAATTTGAATCTTGCTTGAATGGTGGGATTATCTGGCAAATTAAAACTCAAGAATTTTCAGATTAGTAGTCATTGAATGTGTCAGAGAACTTGCTAAATGCTTCTCAACGGTGAACAAGGTATTTAATGCTGTCATGTGGTTAATTTGTTTTCAAGTTTTCTACACCCATGTGGTGGTTTGCACAAAGAAAAAGGTATGTGTTATCCAGAGTATGGGCTTGGCAAGCAATCACAATAGCTGTGTAAAAATAAATAAATCATTGTGAAAATAACCTCCAGCCAGACAGTAGTATACTCTGAATCAACATTTGAACTGAAACGTAACTGAAAAAAATTATTTATTAATGCGTCAGCACTTTGTTTTCTGTTCTTGAAGGACAGCAAGATTTATGATGTAGTGGGTTTCACTCATTCTTTGCCTGAGGCCTCTGTTGTTCATCGTTTTCCTTTAACAGGCGTTTGTAAATAACAAAGTAGAACTTGGCATTGACTACTTGAGAGCTCTTGGTTTTTGTACTGTATAACTCAGTCATCTTCTATACTGCTTCATCCTGTTAAGGGTGATGGGAAGCCTGGAGCCCATCCCAGAACACTTAGGGCGCAGGGCAGGGGACACCCAGGGCGGAGCACCAACCCACTGCAGGGCACACACACACGCAAACAAACACTACTGGCAATTTGGAGACATGAATCAACCTAACCTACATGTCCTTGGACTGTGGGAGAAACCTGGAGAACCTGGGGAAATCCCACCAAGCACAGGGAGAACATGCAAACTCCACACACACAGATGGGACTTGAACCCAAGGCCTGGCAGTGCCAGGCGACAGGGCTGACTACCATGCCAGGCGACTGTCAGGAAGTATTATTTTATGACTAGTGCACTTAGACGCATTTCAGTTTTGTACCTGTTTTGCAGAAATGTTATTTTTTGGAACAGAGAATTGGAAAACCAGACCATCTGTTTTCCTTCCTTATTTCCTGTGTTGTAGTTCCACACCTCTAATACAAAATTTGATGATGAACTAATCTTCTCTAACATTCTTTTAACCTCAAGGTTGGGCAGCAGCAGTGAGGTATAACTCAACCCCTACTCTGACACTTAAAGTTGTACAGATCACCACATGGCTAACCCTGGGTTGTCACATGCTCTTTATAATACTGTATCCTTCTGTAAGAATAAAAAATTCTGTTCTGTTATTAATCACCAGGGAACAACACTTGTTCCATGTTTCCTTACTGGAAAGTTACAAGATGGAATATGTTTCCCCCCCAAATGTTTTCATCTTTTAAGTACAATATGATAATGTGGGCAAGAGAAAACATGAATCCGTGAGTTAGTGAGTCTGCAGGCTACCCTCATGTGTGTATTCTGAATAGTAAGTAACAGTATTACGTAATCAGGGGCTGCTAGATATATAGGGATCCACTTTACACAGGATTCCTATAGAGAGACAAAGAAGGTCCACATGATTGTGTCATCATGGTTTGTCCATTAGCTTTTACATGAAATGTTCTGTAGAACTTATCAAGAGTGAAGTTTTTGTCACCAGTTTGATTTTGACTATGTGGAATTCCAAGTCATGGTTTAGAAGCAAGCAATTAAAGCTGTTATATCCTCATATGCATGGTGGAGAAAAAGCCATAGGAGATAAAACAAACTACTTTTCACAGTATGTATGCTTGCACAAAGTTTACATCCTTAACCTGCCCCCACATCCAGAACACCTCCTTCCTTCCTCAGGTTAGAACAGGTGTCAAAGGCAGGAACTGCAGCCTCACAGCTGTTTTTTCCCCCCCACCGGTCGGAAAGATCTCCCCAGCGTGAACTCACTACTGTGTATTCATCCCTCATCATCCCAGCAAAAAGTTAAATACACAAAATTTTATTTGCCATAATTATTAAAACACAACAATAGTTAAAATACAGACAATTTAAAATTAAAAAATTTAAAGGACACAAATTATATTGTACAATACACAGACTTTTCAAGTTTTCATTGCACCCACAAATAATATAATACAATAAACAAATGTTTGAAATGTGTTTTTTTAATCCAGTGCATCAAACCATCTCGAGCTTTAAGGTGTTAACAGATCAGCGTGGCTGCGTGTGACAGTGAGACCCTTGTATACCACAAATGGCTAAAGTCAGGTTGTAAAAAGGAAACTGATCTAATATTTGTTTAGCGCAAAAGGATGCACCCCACGGAAACCTCCAACACCCATGAGACGTGCACCCAACCAGTAGTGCTCCACTTGCCTTTGTAGATGGAACAGTCTCACCTTAATAAACCAACAGGACCTACAGCTTGAAGAGGCCTTTCCACCTCTCCTTCATCTCGTGGAAGCCCTACCGAGTGTGATGTGAGGTCCTGCTCCATCCTAAAAGTTATATCAGCACAGACCTTTTGACAATCCTCAGGTGCTCAAGTCTGTCCCTATATGGACAAGCACTGTCCTCCAGTTCCAGAGTTCACGTTTGGTGACTAACCAGATCTGAAACCACATTGTCTGAGTGGTCTGACATTTCAAGTCGATGTGACATGTCAGCACCCATGTGCTCTTCATTTAGTGACTCTGCGACAGCTTACTAGCTAATTGACGTTAAATGAAGTTGAGTTACACTGATAGGCTAATGAAAGGTGCTTTGAGGCACATTGTTGCAAAAGGCACTATGTAAAAATAAACTGAATGAATTGAAAAGGAAATAAAACTGTGAAGGATTTTCCTATACTGGGTGTTTGCATGGTGGAATCTTTCTGGATAGTAGGGTCTGCTGAGAATTGTCCTGCTGCACTTTCTGTTTGACTTGGGACAGTCATTGTCATGTGACCTCACCAGAATCTCCTGAATGTCAGCGACCCTCAGACGAGACAGCAGCGCCGCCACCTTTAAACTGATCCTGCTTTCACTCTTGTCTAAACAGGAGGTTGTGATCTGGGGTGCGGACGAAGTTTACTGTTCTTAGACAGCAGACCGGCATCAGTTATAAATTCTGTTTTGACAGTGAGTTTGTGTGTTTACCTGCTTATTTACAGGCGTGGCAGAGCAGGAAAATACACAAAATAAAGATGTGGAAATATACTGACAGTTTTGATTTGGTTCCCTCTTTGTCACATGATGTTTGGTAGACAGTCAGCCACAAAAAAATATATTTTCAAGATGACTCACTCTTGATATTTGTGGCATGGCAGTTGTGCAAACTTCAATTTGTCAGACCAGGAGTGAAGAGGAAAATGCAAAAACTTTTATTCTTGTTCAGTAAAAACAATAAGCAGGGAAATCAAACTGAATCAAACTTTATTTATAAAGCACCCAACAACAATGCACACACACACACACACACACACAATACCAATATAACAACAGAACACAAAAAAACCCCAAAAAATTACATAACATATCAGACAAACCCAAACCCTACTGATCAGTAGCCTTCAGGAATGCCTGACATATCCTGTCTCCTCACAGCAGCGATGCTGAGCAGCCTCCTCTCAGGAATGCCTGACCTGTCCTGTCTCCTCACAGCAGTGATGCTGAGCAGCCTCCTCTCAGGAATGCCTGACCTGTCCTGTCTCCTCACAGCAGCGATACTGTGCAGCATCCTCTCAGGAATGCCTGACCTGTCCTGTCTCCTCACAGCAGCGATGCTGAGCAGCCTACTCTCAGGAATGCCTGACCTGTCCTGTCTCCTCACAGCAGTGATGCTGAGCAGCCTCCTCTCAGGAATGCCTGACCT
>JABJVR010047227.1:0-13822 GCA_025773905.1 Chitala chitala | reverse complement strand
CACAGCAGCGATGCTGAGCAGCCTCCTCTCAGGAATGCCTGACCTGTCCTGTCTCCTCACAGCAGCGATGCTGAGCAACCAACTCTCAGGAATGCCTGACCTGTCCTGTCTCATCACAGCAGAGATGCTGAGCAGCCTCCTCTAAGGAATGCCTGACCTGTCCTGTCTCCTCACAGCAGCGATGCTGAGCAGCCTCCTCTCAGGAATGCCTGACCTGTCCTGTCTCCTCACAGCAGCGATGCTGAGCAGCCTCCTCTCAGGAATGCCTGTTTTTGGGTCTCTTCACTCTGCTCTGTTTGAGTATTTTGACACTCCAAATGGAGCTACATTCAGCCTTCATGTTTGTACTGCTCTGCTGTTTAATTTTCAGTTAGTACTTTTTCTGTCTTGACTAAGCCAACCAGTGCAAAAACGTGTTTTAGTCTGACACTTGTGAAGAGTTATCACTGGAGCCCGGCAGTGGAGTGGAGAGGAGTCTCTAAGGCTTCAGTGTGAAAAGCAGGACTTCTTTGTGTTTTTGAGAGTTCACAGTTATGTCCTGTTCTACTGAGTGTCCAAAATGTGAAGCCTCACTCAGAGATGCAGAACTCAACCCCTCCCTATTTCAGTCTTACTGCACTGCAGACAGTTAGGACTACATTATACAGAACAAAACAAAACTCTAGAGGGTAAATATGAGAGACAATTGCATGTGTCAATGCAAAATATTTTATATGTTTATAATTACATAAAAAAAAATTACATTACATTTATTCATTTAGTAGGTGGCGTGGTGGTCAGCACTGTTGCCTCACACTTCCAGGCCTGGGGTTCAATTCCTACCTTGGGTCTGTGTGCATGGAGTTTACATGTTCTCCCTGTGCTTGGTGGGTTTTCTCTGGGTTCTCCGGTTTCCTCCCGCAGTCCAAAGACATATGGGTTAGGTTGTTTGGTGTCTCCACATTGCCTGTTGTGTGTGTGTGTGCCCTATGGTGGGTTGGCGCCCTGCCCTGCGTCCTGAGATGGGCTCCAGGCTTCCTGTGATCCTTAACAGGATGAAGCGGTATAGAACATGACTGACTTATTCACTTAGCGGACCCCTTTGTCCAAAGCGCCTTACAGTGAGTAAGCGCACATGTTCATGTCACAAACGGGTCAGACAGTATCAGAGAGTCTAACTGACAGTAAGTGCTGTCCTATCATCAAAGTGCACACGATTAAGTCAAGCAATTCCCACACACTTTACTCATACAAGTAAAGCGTAAAGCATAAACATATAGAATGTATGTCTTGTATAAACTAGAAAAACATGTACAAACAGCCTTGCAACAATGGAGTAGTAAGGAAGTTCTGATGTTCAAGTTCTGAGGATCTCCCTGAAGTGTCTTCAGTTGCTTTCCGAATGTGGACAAGGACGATGAAGCCCTCAAAGCAAACTCAAGCTCATTCCACTGCATAGTTGCTAGAGTTTAGCTGAGACTAGGTTTACCAGCCTTAAGGATGGGTGCAACCAGTCTCTTCTCCTTAACGGACTGCAGAGAACACGAGGGCACATAGCTCTTGATACAAGACCGGCGGTAACCTGGAGCAGTCCCATTCATGGATTTGAACGTAAGCATCAGGATCTTGTTTTTGATGTGTGCCTGGACCAGAAGCCAATGTAGCGAGACGAGCAGGGGAGTGACATGCGTCCGTTTGGGAACGCTGAAGACGATAATAAGTGGCAACTTCTGATGTACAGGACTTGGAGAGAGTTACAGATTCATTTACAAAAACTCCATCTGACAGATGGGTTTGAAAACAGGGACCTCCACTGTTGTGGTCTTCTGAGGCAGCTGACTCCATGATGACGAACATCATCCACTAAGGCACTGGTCCTACAAGCATGTAGGAATGGAGGAATGAAAGTCCTCACCTTCACCCTACCAGGTTGTGTGTTATGTCATGCTCAGGCCTATAAGCCAAAAGCAGATCTGTAAAGAGGAAAGACCTGAAGTTATCGAAGCCTGTATGACGTGGATCAGCAGGTGTGAGACAAACATAGAGCCAGTAGCAGACACGGCTAATAGGACAAATGTTAGATTGGGGGATATTAGTACAGCATGATTTTAAAAGACATCAAAAGATGTGATGACATTTGTTTTTCTTTGGGCTTTGATGAAGATGAGATAAGATCTGAGGGATATTCGTTCTGAGAAATCCAAACAAATCCCACACCTGCACTTAAGAATGTGTTTTATTAAAATGTTTGGAGGCCAACACCCACGCAGTCATCCGTTAAAAAGTCACATACTGATGGCAAGAGACAAGAAAAACAAAGTAAAACTGGCAAACATTTGTTTGCTTACGCCCTGTTACATAACTATAGATCCCTGAAGTGAGACAGGAGAAGAGCATGTTTTCTCCATGTTTTGTGGACAGCGTGTGGAGGTGCTACCTCACTTTGTGTTCTGAATAGTAACGTCCGTGCATTTGCACTGAATCCTGGATTAGCAGTCTTTTTTTCTCTGCCTGATTTAGCTGGTAAATATAAAATTCTTTTTATTTTAAATGTTTATAACATATGACAAAATATTCGGTTGTACTGTACTGTTTTATTTAAAATTAGTGAAAACATTATTCTCTCTGGTGACCAAAAGTCCTGCTTGAATGTCTGGATGATGAAGGCTGGAATGGAAAGTAGCTGATGGGCATCCATCCCAGAATAAGACATAGTAATAACATCATTAAGGACTTCATCCATAATAGTGAGGCTCTACACTCTGAACACCAGCCAGCGTATTAACAACCAAGCACTAAATGCAGCAGAATAGTACCTAAAAATACTTTATTTTTACTTTACGTCTTATGGCTGAGCAGTGAAAATAGTGCCATTCCTATGTAATGTATTTGCATTTCTGTGACACCGCACTCAATGCCCTCATATTATTTACATCCCAGTATTCTCAGGTATACAGAACACAAGTACAAAGACATTCTTATACATGCAACATTCTTATCACTTCTGTTGAAAACTGCCTATAATTTTGACGTGTAAATGCCCAGATATTGAAACCAGTTTGGAGCCACTGGTTTCCTTGGGTTGCATGTGCAGAACCAGAACATGGAAAATGCCTGTGTGAACATGAGAAGGGCATGTGAGCTCCATTCATGGTAACGGGCTGTGTTCAGGTCTACAGTTAGGCTGACAAAGGTGCTGGTCTTGTTACCCTTTTCAAGAATTCACTGCAAGTGAAGACAGGAAAAATTGCATGTGACTGTGGAGTGACAGTAGGAGAAGTGACAAGGTCATGTCCCTGCTTGCCCTCTCATCCTTCAGGGCTGAGGGTTTAAGCATGTTCTCTGTCATGACTGATTGGAGACCAAGTAGATCAGGTTCAAATACAGACAAAATACAAACAATAAAGCCAAAAAGTAAAAGAAAAGGATCTATGCTGGACTGACTCACACAATGGAAAAAATGGCAACAGAAAAGCAGAAAGGAATATAGACACACACACACACACACACTAAACTCTGGCCACCAATAAACACCAAAACAAGAGCACACAGTTCACACAAAGTTGTTACAACACCCGACACTACACCAGGGAAAAGACAAATAAAGAATAAAACATGAAGGAAAAAACAGCTCCATTGTGTGTTTGTATTTGCAGGTTTGTGTGTGCGTTTGTATGTGTTTGTGTATGCGTGTTTGTGTGCGCAGATTTGTGTGTGTGTGCGGGCTTGTGTGTGCAGGTTTGTGTGTGCGGGCTTGTGTGTGCATGTTTGTGTGTGCGTTTGTGTGTGTTTGTGTATTTGTGTTTGTGTGCGCAGATTTGTGTGTGCAGGTTTGTGTGTGTGTTTGTGTGTGCAGGTTTGCGTGTGCGTGTTTGTGTGTGCGTGTTTGTGTGTGCAGGTTTGTGTGTGTGTTTGTGTGTGCAGGTTTGCATGCACAGGTTTCCTCCCAGTGGTCAGTTTTTCCCCTGGTTCAGCTGAATTGTTGACTCCTAACTCTCTCTAGAGTGTGTGTGTGTGTGTGTATGTGTGTGGTGAATGAATGTGTGTGTCAAGTTTATTTAAAGCACATTTAAGTACAACCACAGTTAGGCAAAGCGTTCTACAGTATTAAATCAACAAGCATCCACAATTAACAGAATCAAGACACAGAGCCGATTAAAGCAGTTACAATAATCAAAACTAATTAAAATAAAAAGCAAAATGAAATGTAAAAGTGACATTGGATGACTCAGCTAGAAGTGAAAGCCAGTGAGAAAAAAACAGTTGAGTCTGGACTTCAAAATTTCTAATGTAGATGCAGCCCTGATAATGGGGGGTGGGGGGGCTGTTCTGGAGCTTTGGTGCAAGAAGTACAAAAGCACGATCACCTTTTAGCTTCAGTATCAACCTCAGAACTGATAGAAGCAGCTGATCAGATGACCTAAGTGTCCTGCAGGGAGTGTGAGGATGTTAGCCATAGAGAGATGTAAAGATGGAGGAGATGTGCTCATGTTTGGGAGTGCCCAGCAGAAGTCTAGCTGCAGCATTTTGGACCAGCTGCAGATGGGAAAGACAAAAAACTGCAGTAATCAAGGTGAGAAGAAATGAAGGCATGGATCACTTTTTCAAAGTCTGCAAAGGCTTAACGTTTGATGGAATCCACAACTGAAAGAAGCACGATTTGTTGAGAAAATTAACAAAATTAACAAAATTTAAGTGTTTGTCAAATTTAAGGTCATTGTCAAATAGCATCCCTAAATTCCTTATATGGTTTTTATAGAAGGGAGTTAATGCAAGAGAAGTCACTACTGAGGCCCAGGTAGTTGGTTTGCCCAAAAAAAATCATAATCTTGGTTTTTTTTTCGCTTAATTTCAGAACGTTAGAGGACATCCAGGCTTTGATGTCATATAAACAAGCCATGAGGGAACTAATGAAATTATTGGCACTGTGTTTCTTTAAGGGCAAATAAATCTGTGTGTTGTCAGCATAACAGTGAAACAAGACGCCATATTTGCTCAGTGGCAGCATGTATAAGGAAAGGAAAATGGGGCCAAGAATGGATCCTTGCGGTACCCCACAAGTGAGGGGAGCCTGTGAAGAGGAGAGTCGACCTAAACTGACTGACACGGTCCTGTCAGACAGATAGGATTTACACCAGCTCAAGGATAATCCCAGAATACCATCTGCATTTTCGAGGCGAAATAAAAGAATACTGTGATCCACTGTGTTAAAGGCAGCACTAAGATCTGGAAGTACCATAATGGTGGAGTCCCCAGAGTCAGCTGTTAATAAAGGGTCATTAAGAACTTTTAGAAGCACTGTTTCAGTACTGTAATGTGCTTTAAAACCAGACTTAAATACCTCAAATATGGCATTCTCACTGAGGAAGGTCTGCAGCTGGGAGAAAACAACCTCCTCTAGCACTTTTGACAGAAATGGCAGTTTTGATATTGGCCTGAAATCAGAAAAAACAGTGGGGTCCAAATTTGGCTTTTTTAAAAGAGGCTGCACCACAGCATGCTTAATGGCTGCAGGAACAAATCCTGTCTCATGGTTTATTATGGTCAGAATACTAGGTGCTGTTGTACCAGTTGAGCATGGCAGGGTGACAGAGACATCATGGGCAGGGGATGTAATGTGCATTTTGATGTCAGTAATCTTATATATAAAAAATATGAAAAATTTCTCCCAGTTGGGGGGGAGGTAGGGGGTGGGTCTTGTTGAAGCATGTAGAGTCGGTGGGATTAATAACACTGTTGATTGTCCTTAATAACACTTTTGATCTGTGGCAGTTAGATTCAATCAGATCAGAGAAGCATTTTGTTCTGGCAGTTTTAACGCTTTTTCGATACTTAGCCAAACAGTCTTTAAAGATCTCACAGGTTAACTGAAGCTTGTTTTTTTTTCCACTTTCAATGTTGGTACATTGAAACAGTTACAGTTTGGGGGAAAACATTCCAAGAGAGAGCTAGACTCACCGATATTCGGCCATGTTTCAGTTACAAAGAGAAAGTCCAATCCATGGGAAGGGAAGAAATCCTTGAGGATGAAGGATTTGGAGCAGGAGTGGAGGACTGAGGCTCTGAGAGGATGCGAGCCTCACGGAGGCCTTCACTCCAACAAAAACAGCCACCCTCTCGCCCTGGTGACGACGGCATCTTCTCTTGAATCCGGTGGGAGGGACGCTTCAGAAATGGGGAGGCACACCTGTGTTAGGGCCGTGTTTCTGAGTGAATGGCCGAACAGGAAAGCGGCAATTTGTCCATAACAATGAGAATGTTGAGCAAACTTAGGTGATCGTACGATAGCAGTGCTTCAGCAAGCCAAGAGGGAATAAATGGAACCGAAAATAACGATGAAATAAGAGAGAACGAATGAAAAAGCAAACGCAGACACAGACAGCCAGCCACATACAGCAACGCCATCTCGAAGCTGTTGTGGGTATGTCTGTGTGTGTTGTGGAGAGCGTGTGCGTGTGTGTGTGTGTGTGAGCGGTCTGTGTTGGGTTTGGCTCCATCCAGGGTTACCTGGCCTAAGCTCCAGGTGCCTTGAGACCCTATTTTGCCTATGTGACATGAAGGAAGGACCTATAATCAAAATGTACACAAAGACATTAGACTGCAGCTCAGATACACACTAAATGGTGTACTGTCAGATTTTGTGCAGATGGTAAGTGAGATCAGCAAAAACCAAATTTGGTTCAAATAGTTTAAACTATGACAACAAACTAAGTCTTATCACAGTTGCCCTGCTGCTCTGTGCTGTGTGCACACCACTGGAGAGGTGAAGTGAATAATGTGAAAATAAGAATAGAATATCTACATCATCAGTACACAAATACCACCTTCAGCTTTCACTTTATAGCTCACAAGAACATTCCTTTTTTTGTAAAACATACTTGTGTATTTGTAAATTCTGTACAACTATAAACTGTTGATTAAACCATTCTATTTTATGGTGTAGTGAGACTACATTTCCTGAATTTGGTAAAAATTATATATTGACACTTTACAATGTATTTTTTATGCAGCATTGCCCTCATTGCCTTACAGAATGAATATAGGAACAAAGCAATGTAGAAATGTTGGGTAACTGCAGTCTTTAGAGATCTTGGTAAGAGCTGCGGTAGCAATTATTTCTGCTTCTTGGAAAGTTCACCAGTGAGTAAACATGAGTCAGGTGGAAAAGGACTGACGACTTCACGTGGTCTGTGGACACACCTATCTGCTGCTCCTTGGACATGCCAGAAAAATGGTAGCTTATAAAGGTGTGTCCTGTAAATGCTTTTAACATTCTGTTCTGTGTAGACAATAGAACTGGCTTTTGTAGTGTTTCAATTTCTCGGAATTTGTGCTGACAATCAATTGAATAGCTTTTAAGTTTATTGTGTTGTGCAAGGCGTTAAAATGAGGTGGAACACGTTTGAGTTTACACAAGACCGAGGAACAGTAATTCTTAATGAAATAAAGACTTAAACAGAAGTGTAAAGCAAGAAAACTGCTGACAAAACAGTAGACTACACGCATTTGTCTTGAAGAGATAATGCTTACCATGTGTAAAACAGGAAGTGCAGTAACCATGACCTGTTATTATCTGCTCTTTTCAATGGGTGTCTTGTTTCTCCAATCTAGGTCTGTCACTGAGCCATCAGCAGCTCTCTTATCACCATTAATAATGTACTTCAGTTATTTTAAAAAATTGTTACACTGAAAGAAAGCATACTTTTCATTTGTGATTAAAAGGTTCCTGTTTGCTGCTGTTAATGTGTGATAATGTAAAAATGAATATTAACCACAGCTATGTTATCAATACGTGTAATCAGTAAACCATGCTTGGCTTCTGGGGACTGCCGCACAGAGGCTGCTCTGTCACAGCTGCCGAGGATCCGTCAGGTCAGGCACTGCCCGTCGAGCTACCTTTCCACTCACACATCATCGCATTTTGTTATTAGGCAGCAAGCACTGCTTAAGATGTACTTCCTCGTCTTCCAGCAGATAAAAAACACCCATGCAGCTCTAATAAAACTGTTGACTTCTGCCACTTTATTGAGGAATGCCAATGTTTGTTGCAGGCAATAAGTTGTTTGCATGCCAAGGCCTCACCCTGTTCCTGCACACTTTGGCTGTTGTGTTTGCATGGCAGACACGTTACTGGGGTTTCCTGTACAGACAGATATAACTGCATTAAGCATTATTTTAAATGCATACTTTAGACCTTAAATTCATGTATCCTTTTACTATTTGTTTCTATGTCTTTTTTAATGAGAAGGTAATTTAAGGTAATTAAAATTTTTTTTTTTTACTCTCTTTTTTACCCTAATTTGCAGTGCAAATTCTGACGAGGGTTACCAGTGGTACAGTGAATTTCCAGACACAGGTTCTCCTGTTGTTACAGTATTAACCACAGCCAAAGTCTGCAGCGCCTGTGACCTTGTCACACCTAATGCCTTCTGGGAGATTACAGGTCCCACTGTAACGACACTGCTCACTGCAGAGCTGCTGTTCTATTTCGCTCATTTCCAGGGATTAAAACTCAGGAAGATGAGACACAAATCCAAGCCTGGTGGGCCCCTGCCTCTCTGCTCAAGTGAGAGGAATTGTAAACTAAATCAGATTAGAAGTTTGAACTCTTTGTCATCACATCATTGATCTGAAATGCAATGAAATGTAACTGAAGACAACTAGTAATTATGAACATATTTGTGTTTTTCCTGTGTCTGTAATGTAAGTATAATTTCTTAACATTTGAAAAATATGGATTAAAGTAACTCTAACAGAATATGTGGGTTCTTGATCCACTTAAAACAGTCTAGAACAGCCACTACTTAAGCAATAAAACCGACCAATAGGAACGCAAGCACTCTGCCAGGCACGAGCACTCACGGTGTCCAGCTCCGTGTGCTGCCAGGCGTCGTTGGTCTCGTCGGTCTCGTCCCGCCTGGTCACTTTCCCCCCATTAGCTGCCTGTGGTCTTGCCGTGGAAAGCCAAGCCCGGCTCCAGACTGCGGGCTCACCTTCGAGCCGTCTCCAGCAGCTTCCTGACGGAGGTGCGCCGCACCCTTAGCCCTGCACACTGCTCTTGTGCTCCTTTGTGTAAGTTGCGCAAACCCTGATAACCATCAGTGTTTGTCTGTGCACCCGTCACTTCCATCCACGATCGCCTGCCGGCACGTAGCGTATGGCGAGGTGCGGCTGACGGTCCGGAGGGGCGCCTGAAGACTCTTACAAAGGAAACGTTTCTATTGGAAAACAAAATGACCTGCTAACACAAAGGCAATTGTTACGCAACACTTTCATCTCTTAGTCGGTACAAAGAAAAACAACAATAGCAACACTGATGATTAGTCCTGTCATTAATCCTTTAAAGTGGTGTTTCTTAACCAGGTCTGGGAGGGCAGGGGCTGCATTCCTGCATGCACATATGTTCATGGGGGTTGGGTGCTTCACATTGTTAAAGATTTGCTGGAAGTCTAGCTGGTGGCTTGTTCAGTCATCAAATCATAAACCTGGGAGGGAGAACGTCTCTGCTAATACAGTCCTGCAGGTGTGTGTATGCCTTATACCTGTGTGTACACACCATGACAACCTTGAAGAGAAGGAAAACAGACTACAGGCAAAGTAGCCATTTTGGTGTTTGTAACGTTTGCCTTTTATTGGAGCTCTGTGCCTCCCAAAGTTAAGGGAACATATTAAGAGAAAAACTGTGTGTAGAAGAAAACACTTATTATATCCACACTGAGTAGTTATTAGGGTTCTGAAGACACTGTTTTGTCTGGATGTTGATTAAATTACTATGGGAGCCATGAAACAGCCCCCTGGGGAGCGAGCCAGAGACCATTGCTGCATGTTTGTAACAGGAAGCCTATTGCCCCTCCCAGTCTGGTTGTCTCGTTGTCTTGATAACACACTGTCAGATGGTCAGGTGCTGATGTGTACCACTTTTGCTTTCGTTTACAGGACTATTTTCTCACCATATTAACACCATGGATGCTGAGGTCACCACGATCCCGCCCCTCCTAATCATGTACGTATATGTTACAGGCTGATGATTCTTTGTGCAGCTGGTTACACACAGATGCGTTCTGCACTCTCTATAATATCTACAATGTGTAGATTTGATCATTACCCCAGAAACTTATCTGCACAGTAATACAGCTTCCATGTTACATTGTTTAGGAGTTATTCCCAGTAGAATGTTTGGGAAGAGTTTTTAAAAACGTGAACATTTAAAAAATATGCCAAGTGTGTGACTACATTGCTGACATTCAGCTGGTGTGTAGCTGTAACAGCTCTGGAGTTTGTCAAGGCTCTCCGTTATGAGAAAGTTTCACGTGCCATTATTCCGACATGCTGTTGGACATCAGGTGATGTTTGTACGTGAGCACAGTGTTTATGGTGAGAAGAATGGATTTCACAGAGATGCAGCAAACATCCAACAGCAGCATCTTGTGTGGTCTTCACATCAGGGGTCTTAAAGGTTCTCATTTGGAATTTATGTTGGTGCAAATGTGGATGTTATTGATATCTCTGCTTCACTGTCAATAACAATTTGGCAGGTCGTACCCAAGGTAACAGCAACAAGAAGAAGCAGCTTTACTGTCATTGAGTACATATACATGCTACACCTACATGTGAGAATGAACTATTTTCTCTGCCTTTAACCCGTCCCCCTGGGGGAGCAGTGGGCGGCCTCATGCTGCACCTAGGGAGCATTTGAGTGTCTTGCTCAAGGATGCTTCTAGTGGCTGAGCTGGGATTCAAACTGGGAAACTTTTGCATCCAAGTCTGATGTTCTAGCCCTTGAGACAACACATCACTTATCTGTTTGTATGAGGTGTCTTCTGTGTTTGTAAAACAGCATTCTCTGATTAGCTTGTATTACACATATTTTGGTAATGATAAACAGTTTGTTTTTTCATGTATATATTCACTCTGATCTAAATTTAGTGACTGATAACATACTGACCGTTGCCATCATCTTTCTCTGTATACATTTGTGGGATCGGACTGCAGTTTCATGACTTTACTTCACTCCTAATATCAACCCTCACCGTTTCTCTGGGTTGGGAGGCATATAACAGGTAACTTGTACTCTCCACTGATCTCACCTGCATGTTCTGGACTATAATAGTGGACTTGGCAAAACCATCTGCATGCACCAAGAGTCTCATCTGATCCCACAAACAGATGTTAGGAGTACTAATTCTACTTTTATGTTCCATTTAAGGATAATTACATGAGAAATAAAGTCCAGGTTTCACAGGTTCTTAATGGAAACAGCTCCATTTTACTTTGAAAAACAAGAAGTCTGACGTTTGTGCAGGATTAGATGCTATTTGAATTGTGTTTGTGGGGTTTATGTGAAAATAATACGTAATGTAGACTGATATACTAACTATTGTTAAGGAGGTCCAGACTTTAATAATCCAATTTTGGAATTTCCGGTAAATGTGGGAACATAAATTACTATTAACGCAATTGTGTGAATTCCTGTGGTGTGCACAAAGTCATGAGTGTTTTGCCTCTAGGTCCAATTGCATAACATACAGACGCTGATTGGGTTAAATCATACACTGATTTACACTCTTACGTAATTAAACCTGGCCAACATGCCAAAAAGCCCCGTTATACACTCTGGATGCATGCTTGCTGTTGACAGAACCGGTCTTTGGTTTCTTCACGGCGCCAGGGCAGCCGGGTACATTTTCATGGGCTCATCAGCGCCCAGCTGCTTTGGAATGTAAATCACACGATCACCGCCGAGATGAGTTTGGGGGGGGGGGGGGTGACAAAAACGGCCCATAGAGCCCAAAGTAAAGCAAAGGCATTCACGCCTGTTGTGAGTCAGAGACCTGCGATCACCTGAGTCACGGCACGTAAACGCAACAGCGGGAACGCACAGAACACTGAAGGAGGCTGGCCGTCCTGGAGCGCCGTGCTTACATTTCTCCAGACCGCTGTGTCAGGAGAACATAGACTGGAGATACCTTATATCTCCTGGAGCTAGTAGGAAGTGCTCAGCAAACACATAACCCAGTACAGCCGCGAATACAGTGGTGTGAAAGTAGGCCACAGTGTGTGGTTTTAAAATACACACATTGAAAGCACTACCAATGTTCTGTTAGCAGATACATGAATTACAGTATAAACTAGCTTTGTTTAAATGTACTGTACATGAAAGAAAATATGTCATAAACATTGTTTTTCAGCATTCCTGGTGTTAGACCCTGTTTTAACAACATAAATAGTAGTTAAATAACACTACTAGCTAAATTATGGTGGTTGCAAGACAGATCTTTTTAATGAAATTTCAGAAATGATCTACCTATCATATAAATATACAAAATCACTCATTATTAAACAAGTTTGGTGCTAAAGTAAAGGTGTACATGCCAATGAAGTTAGGTTCTACCATGTCTGTTTACAAGTGCCACTAAGTGCAAATTGGACTCGTTAAATTTTTAACTATCACCAGAGATGCTTTTTGTGGAATAGGAACACGGCTTTTTTGTTACCATAGGTTTTTATAAATGTTACTTATCAAGCAGTCAGAAACAAAATTATATTTAAAGATATTTTTTCATTTTTTTTTTCTGGGCTCAATGGGTAGAGCATCAGGCTGGGATGCAGAAGTCTCCCAGTCCCTGGTTCAAATCCCAGCCCAGCCAGGTGTGTCCTTGAGCAAGACACTCAGCACCAGCTCCATGGGGGCCATGTATGGCTGCTCACTGCTCCCCCCAGGGGGATGGGTTAGATGCAGAGGACAAATTCCTTGTATGTGACAAACATACTTGGCCATAAACACGATCCCCTTTCCCCTTACATTGAAGTATGGTGGACACAGCATTCTGCTTTATAAAATTTCAAAGTGAGAAACTTATTACTGATATGAGTGTCCTTTTTCAGTTTTCTTTAAGTTTATTGGTTTTCTAGTGTTTTTGTGATGGTGGATATCGTGGTGACAGGCTTTACATATTGTGAGGAGCAAGCTAAGGATTTTTTGTTATTCTGGCTTGCATCCTTTGAGAAGGTGTGTAAGGTGTTTAAATTCGAAGAGGTTGCCTAACATTGGATGATGTCTTTCTGATCTGTTGCAAAAACACATACAAACACACTTTAAAATGCGTTTAACATTAAAAGGTAAATTGAAGGGTATGACAATGAAGAGCTGTGCATGAGCAGAGCTCCAGGAGAGCTGTTACCAGCTCATGTCCAAGTTTGGCACCAGAGGGACACACATTGCACCGTTGCAGGAAGCATGTGGCGACCCGTGAATTTCCTCAAAATGGGCTGGAGAGGGAAGAGTGCATGGCGTGATTTAAAAACAGGAAGTGTTTAAAATGTAATGCCAAACAGCAACCCCCTCCCCCATATAAACACGCCATGTGCACATCCTCTGATCGTCCCTCTTCCCACTGCTAGATTCTCCTCAGTAAAAATGTGGCCCGAGATTGGGTTCTGGGTCGTTTAAACCTGGTCCCATTTCTGGGTTCTGGCTAGGTAAAACCTGGTCCTGTCTCTGGGTTCTGGATAAGTTAAACCTGGCCATGTGTTTTGGGTTCTGGGTAGGTTAAACCTGGCCATGTCTCTGGGTTCTGGGTAGGTTAAACCTGGTCCTGTCTCTGGGTTCTGGGTAGGTTAAACCTGGTCCTGTCTCTGGGTTCGGGGTAGGTTAAACCTGGTCCTGTCTCTGGGTTCTGGGTAGGTTAAACCTGGTCCTGTCTCTGGGTTCTGGGTAGGTTAAACCTGGTCCTGTCTCTGGGTTCGGGGTAGGTTAAACCTGGTCCTGTCTCTGGGTTCTGGGTAGGTTAAACCTGGTCCTGTCTCTGGGTTCTGGGTAGGTTAAACCTGGTCCTGTCTCTGG
>JABJVR010047226.1:0-66504 GCA_025773905.1 Chitala chitala | reverse complement strand
TTTCACCTGGGCAAACCAATAAAAAAGGGTCCGCAGAATTACTTTTTTTTAATTATTTTTTTATTAAATTTCTGTTTAATTTACCCATATGTGTTTTTAAAAAAAAAAAAAAAAAAAAACAAAAAAAAAAAAATCTGTAGGGCAAACCTTGGGACTGACTCTTGTTCCAGACGCTTTTTCGGACTGAACCACAAAGCAATACTGGAATGGGTCTCCATGCCTGTGCATGATGTATCTACCTGTACAATTTATTTATAGGGGGCATTGCCATTTTTGTACATATAACTTTGTACATAGCTGTAAGTGACACTGTATGCAGTGTTCAAACACAAAATTTCTACTGATCTTTCTGAGTTTGAAATACAGTATATATACATTGCTTGGTTGCATTAATGTTACCATATATGTGAACTGGGTGTCCATTTAAGCTTTTTTAAGTATATCAAAGATTTGTAGCACTAAAGTATGAACTAATATTATGAGGTTATTTTGTTCTGACTGCTTACCGGAAATACAGACAGTTGTCATCCTTAGAAGCCATAATGCAAATAGAGCTTAGCACAGCACAGAGACATTGAAGTGCATATGCAACACATCTGTGAAAAGAAGCCATGCAAAGTGTTATTGTGTAAAAAAAAAAAAAAAAAAAAAAATTCAAGTAATCAGACAGTAAGAAAAGTACATGAATAACCTTATCTGGTATGAGAGCATGAATTTCAACGTGAACCGTTCACCCTGATATGCTAGCGCATAGCCGCCATTTAAAAGGATTAGAAGAATATCAAATTACCCCTAACTGCTGGTAGTGTCTATAGCTCTGCTTGTAGTTTGCACTTACAAAACAAACATACTGTATGTTTGAGAATACATGCACTGCAGGATAATGCAGCGAAGTGTCATGTGACAGTATATTTTTGCTCTGTTTGCTAAATGGCATTTTAGATGTTGCTTATTATGGATGCTCCTTGTTACTAACTCAGGGACCAGAGGCTTGGGGCAGGGTACCGCGTCTGGTATTGTTGCCAAAATAAATCAGTTTCGTTTATTTTCCTATCATCATCCCTGGTCGACTCATTCTGATTGTCCCGTTTCCATGTTTTAGTTCTTTGTCAGGTACTTCATACCAGTAACCATGCGTCTCAGACAAACGCTGCCGATTTAACACTGTCACACAGCCGGCTAAAGTCAACTGGACCGAGACACACAAGATGTTGCTTAAGACAAAAGTTACATCCTTTAACACATCCACAGAGGGACACTACAAATGGGATGAGTTTTTACATTTTGGATTTATAAATTAATACATAAAGGATGTATTCAGTATGTGTTGCAGAAACAAATTTGTAAAACAGGTACAGCTTACACCACACCAAAAAAATGAAAGATGACATGAAATATAAGAATTTACAGTTCAGGGGGGAAAAAAGCCATTCAAAAATACTACTCTCAGCGGAGATAAACTATAAGACAATCCACAACAGCCAATATCACATACATTCATAGTTAAGCACATCACAAGGATAATCAGAGCCTGAAAGTATTAAATATTTGTAAGAACACAAGGGTTGACAGCAGAACTTTAATCAGGCTTTGTGACAGGATTTCTAAAAAAAAAAAAATCTCAGAAACCAAAATTATTAAAAATGACTAGTCATGGAGGTATAAAATTTCAGTGTGACTAAGACATTTCCAGAATGGTTGTTTTCTGGTTTACAGAAGGCAAGCATCAGCACAATTTAAGTAAATAAAATGTGCTGCAATTAAATGGACACTCCTTTATCATAAATCCAGAGCACATTTTCCTAATCTAATAATCAATTGTTTTTCAATGTTTCATGCCATGAAATTCTGTAAAATAGTATTGCATATAGCCCATTACCAAAGATAGAACTCCAAGAATAAAAAAAGCACCAGAAGAAACACTTAAACTGTTCCGTTACATCAAATTTCTTTACAAATACAATAATGTATATTCTTCAAAGGTAGCTTATGAATTTATTCTTTGACCACTTTTTTTTTTTTTTTTTTACAAAAAAGTCAAAATAGTAGATAAGGAATTTTCAGTGTGCTTCACTTTAGCTACTGTTTTCCAAACACAAAGTCCTGCAGAATGTTAATACAATCTGACGTTCCCTTTTCAAATTCCATTCAATTTTTATATAGCGCCTTTCCCAAGGTTGGCTCAAGGCACTTAAAAATGTTGAACAAAACCACAGATGCAGCTAAAGTCACACAACAGAACTTAAACTTCCATAATGAAGGTGGGAAAAAAATTCAAAATTGTAATTTCACATTTTTTAATGTGTCAGTATATCTTTGAGAAAAGATTACCATATGATCAACACTGCACAGAAATTTTCACAAAAATTTCTTTACCTAATTTTAGTGGAAATTAACATTTAGGTGTTAACCACCAAAATATATGGTGTGCTTGTTATATACATTTTAGAAACAGAGTAAACAATGTTAATTAAATGCAATTCAGTCATAACAAAAAGTTATATTCAATATGTCATCACAACAGATAACAGATACATTTTCTCGTAGCTTACACAATGCCACAATGTTAAAACATACATGGATACTAAAAAAAAAAAAAAAAAAAATTCACATTTTACAAATTTTCACAGTTAGTTTTCATTATGTCCCAATTCAAGGGCAGTAGAAGGCACTTTTAATCTTTGTGGCTGCAAGAGAATTCACGCTTTATAAGTCCGGTATAAGAGTTTGCAGTGTCACACAAATACAATTTTGACTGACGATTCTGTCAATCACACATACTGAATCATGTACAATACAAGCTGCATAGACCACGAATACACAGTCTGGGCATTTCAGATTCTATGAGATTCCCATTCATAGTCTACTCTGTTCATGCCTGAAAATACCCAGTACTCCAATAGCACATGCTGATAAGTAATGACCAGGGCTCATGTCCAGCCATGATGGACGCTACTGTGGTGTGAGGACTGCTTGCAGGCCCATTCTGTCTCAGTGGTCATTCTCAGCAGCACACTGTTGGAGGTACTCTTCATACAGCTGTTTCTGTCATAAAAAGAATGGCGGGGGGGGGTGTATGTGAAAACCAGTGGTGCAAGAAAAACTGCGCAGGACAGCAAGATGCTGTGACAGAGAAGTGCAATGGCATTAGTGGGTGATAATGATGATGACGATTGCAGTAATTAGGAGCCCCGCCCACCACGATGTCAGCCTCACCTTCCTGACTTTGACAACATCCTGGATGTAATCACTGTATTCAGCCAGTTTCTTCTTTTCCTTCTTCGTAAGGGTGCGGCATCTTTTGCTGTGGCAGAAATCAAAACGTGAGTCAAAAAAAAGTGAAACCAGTTGATTGTTACCACAAAAACCTGAAAAATTATATCTATCAATCAAAATACTTACAGTCAACCAAAAATACTTACCAAGCAAAATATTTGGCTAAAAATATGAAAAAGTAGCTGAGGGCTCCACCAATAATCAAAAACAAAATTTGGTTGTCTTCAGGGACCCACTCCCACAGAGTGAGCACGATTCCCTGTTCGAATAAAACATCTAATGAATGCATTTTATAATTACACTTAAAGGCAATCAGATCTGTAATGCCAAGTCTTTTTCAATCCCTTTACAAAGGGAAATTTAATGGACTCCATAGCAGGTCACCACTTCCTCAGCAGTACAATTCTGATTGGTCCCTTTCTGGAATTTTCCACTTTCCATATTTGTAAATATCACAAAAGATATATTACAAACTAGACCCTTCATTCCAGCAGCCAGCTATACACACATTAACACGCTAGCACACTATACACACGTTAATAAGCTAGCACACTATACACACGTTAATACGCTAGCACACTATACACACATTAACACGCTAGCACACTATACACACGTTAATACGCTAGCATCACCTTCTGTCTTTCGCTTACATACTGATTCACTTTAACAGCACTTACCAAAATGCATTTTCTGACTGCTAGTAATAATAAGCCTACTGCAGCACCCAGCTCAACGTTAAGCCGCATGACCTTCTCTGCTACTTGAACTAGACACTACAGGCTAATGAAATGCTGTAACAGGTCTTTGGAGAAGCTAAATAAGAGCGCACCGTAGTTAGCTGAATCGCCCTGGACAGGCCTTCTCCAACGACCTCCTTTAGGTCATCTGATGAGACGGTGTGCACGATAAAGGTCACAACGAGTAAGATGGGCAGCAAGATACCCAGAAAGCCATAGAAGATGGAGTGAAGACGGCTGCTTTTGTTGTAGCTCACATCGGCCCTGCAAACAAGAAAAGCTCCCTTTAGGTTGTGCAAGACAGCAAAGTGTTTTTACTTTGTCAAATGTCCATTTGACTGCTATGAGGTGACATTAATATGCCTGTACTGCAGGCCTCACTCCACCTGTCTTGTGCCAGTTTGTCCCTGACAGTAGAGCAGATGAGGTCACAGTCCTTCTCCAGCTGGTCCAGGGTTTTCTGAACCGCTTGGCTTATGGTCTTCTCAATTGTCTGGCAGACCCCGTCTATCTGATTCTCACAGCGGCTGGGCTGGAACACAAACAACGAGACCCAAGCTACCTCAGCAACAAGAACTTAACACCACTGCAGAGCAAGAACATCCTGAAAATACGATCATGCCATTTCAGCATGCGTGTTTGCGTGTTCACAACACAAAGTCACACAGTTGATCTGCTACTGCTAGTGGATTTATCGGTTTATAAATATCTTTAATGATACCATTTTCCCCCAGAATAAACAGTTAATTATAATCTGTAGCTGTTCACTAAAGCTGTTAAATGTAGCATTTATTGATTAACCTTGTTTTAACGTTTTAACCTTGGTAATAAAATGTGTTCATAAAATAAATAAAATCAAGGATGCATTTTACTAGATGCTACCTGTCCATAATCTCCTCTGTCCCTTGGAGTATGAACAGCGGACCTGCAGCCACGCTGACCATAGCCAGAGGCACTGTGTTCATGCTGATTGCCAGATTCATGGTTCTCATGAACAAACTTTTGACCCTTGTCTTCCTCTTATTTGTCCACCGTTATGCGATGTTAAGCTTTACTGCACAATGCAAACATTTCCCTTCCATACTGTACTGTATATACCATACTTAGTTTTGGATGATTTACAGCTATAATACAATACTGATGTGTAACTTCCAAATGGCACTCACCACATTTTGTACTGTTACTGGTTAAATCAGAGTGGGTAAGTATTTCAGCACACTTGTTAAATGAAAATGAATTTGAATTTTTGAATGCAGGATGCAATCTATTCTTCTGATGCAAGAAAATCCATAAATCCATGTTCTGCAAAGATTAAGGCTTTAATGGAATTATTAGATAAACTACAATGCAGCAAAAAAACAATCAGCAATGAGGATAAAACTGAGAAAACCTTGGCATGAAGCACCTTACTTTCTGTGGGTTGGGGATATATATTGTAGGCATCTCAAAACCACATTTGTTCAGTCCTGGCCTTCGGCACAGCTCTTGGACAATCTGCATCATGACCCTCTGTTGAGTAAAACATAAACGCACAACAAATTTGACAAAAATACCTCTTCACGTATGTGTGAGGAATCTTCAGCATGTTCATATCACAGTTTTCAGGAATCGCTAAAACATGTCCTGAAGCCGCCCTTTCTTTTCTCAGAACAGTAAACACAAATGCCAAAAGACAAACTATGTTAAAAAAACCCTTGACTCCTCATGCAAAGCAAACACTTCTCAAAAGTATTTAACCTTCACTCAAAATCAAACACTACAATCAGATCACACGCAAAGCCAGTCAAATCTAAACACTCATGAGCAGTCATTACATGCTACATATGGAAAGAAAACAAAAACAAACAAATAAATGCGCGCACACACACATGACTACACTAACAGATATTAATTTTAACGCTAAAGCAACACAACACACACATTTAATTACATTTACATTTATTCATTTAGCAAACACCTTATTCCAAAGTAACTTGGCCACTTGATTTAAAGTGTGTATCTAGTTGTAATTTTGTGTTGCTTATGCTCTACTTGTGTGACAATTGCCAGATTTAATCGGGTGTACTACGATATTAGGACAGCACTTATTGTTGGTAGATTCTCCAATACTGATTGACCTCGTTTGTGACATGCACGTGTACTATTATCCTTGTAAGTCGCTTTGACAAAGGCGTCTGCTAAATAAATAAAATGTAATGTAAATGTAACTTACAAATGAGGAAGAGTACGTGTGCATATTAAAAACGAGGTCAGAATTTCCTCAACATCTGTTGGCTCTGCAAAGCATGCTGGTTACAGTGCTGGTTGCGACATTATGTAAAAATATTACATAAGTTGCAGCTATATAACAACCAGTGATGGCTAAATAACAGATTAATACTATCAGAGTAGCATGAGAGAGAAGATGCATATTTTACAAAGGTTAAAAAAATAAAAAAGAAATTATAAAAATTAGAAACAGTGACTCAGATAAGGTGTTGAAAGGTATTGGATGAAAAGTAATTACCCATTTACCAGTATAAAAAAAATTTAATTTCCCTCTGAATTTGTACACTGATGTACACTTAAAAATAATTTGTCAGATTAACATAAAAATATATATGTGCATCAGTTCTACATGATTACTTGGATTTAAATTTCATACAACAACCATTTTTAGGAAACATGTTATGTGGAACTAATGTACATAGTTATTTTAAATTTAAGTTCATTGTTTGCCATTTTCACTACTTTTCCAGCACTTATGAGCCATCCGTAAGTGTACTTCAAAGTATAATTAATAATAAAATATAGAGCGGTTAAGTGCCAAGTACAGACACGTCTTAGAAACCTCTGATTAAAAGAACATAATTGTAGGCAGCTGCTCTATTGTGTATATGCTTAAGTCGGCAACAACTTCAAACAGGTCATATACAAACTTTGCTTTGGCATGATACTGGTGTAGCCAGTGAGAATAAATGAGTCCTGCATTTATTAATTGTACTAATTAATTAAACGTAGGAAAATTAATAATTAAAGACAAAGGTTTCGACAGAAAAAAAGATTTTAAATAAAATATTGCAGCAACACTGTCACTGTGCTGATTTTCCTGTTAGGCAACAAAAAGTATGCTGGGAGGGCAGTGTGATTATTTCATACATTTAGTTGTATTGGATGCTTTATTTCTTATACAGTGTTGTATTATTTACCACATGTAACTAATTATTTGTTGGGGTTGGAATTTTCATTATATGTGGGAGTTTAGTCAGTCAGGGTAATACAGTCCAAAACTCCACCACTGACGGTCCCAAGCCTGTGCTGTGAAAGGAGGAGGGTTGGTCCCCCGCAGAGGGGCCGTAAAACCTAGTCTTGAAACCAATGGAAAAAGCATCAAATTTATTTGGTCCGGGGCAGCCGATGTATCAGCATTGGGGAAAAAGTGGACACCAACCATAGAAGTAGTAAACTCATTACGCCGAATACAGGAATGCAAATCGCCACATGGAATGTATAAGTTGGATACCATTCCTGCTGAAAAAAAATCTTTGCCAGAGAACTGTTTACTTGTAATATACTGATTGCACCTTTGTCAGAACTAAGAGTCATTGGTTCTGGGATGACTACCATCCAGGTTCCAGGTTGGGTTTGGTGATATTAATGACAAAAGCCTGTGTCTGCAATCATTTGTGGAATTCAACAGTTTAATGATTGGGAATAGCCATTTCCAGCACCCATGATGACACCAACTGACATGACGTAACCCATCTGAAAAGGACTTGGTACCTCTAGATTATGTATTCATCTATTTTCGCTTTCAATCATCACTTAAAGACAACTGTGCAAGAGGACCTGATTATGGGTCAGACCACTACCTTATCCAGGCTACAGTGCACCTACAACTGCTGTGGGCAAAATGTAAGGCACCTCCACGAACCAAGATTTATTGGTCATGTCTAGCGGTGCCTGCTTCCCAGCAGGAATCAGTGTGGTGAATCAACAGGGTATCTCCGACAACAACCGCAGAAGAACATGAAAAGCAGACATCGGACACCATCTTGGAATGTACCAAGCCAGTATGTCCTGCCATCCACCATTGGACACAGCTATGGATGTATGATGAAACCCTGCAACTGGTGGAGGAACAAAAGCAAGCAAAACTTGTCAACTTCACTCAAAACCGGCAGCTCAACCATGAACTCCGCCAAGGACTGAAAGCAGATAGGGAAGCCTATTGGAACCAAGTAGTTGAAGATCTTGAAGAGTTCCAAGCATGAATATTGCAAGCTCTACACGAGAGGAAAGATCAAATCAAATCAATAACAACATCAGGAAAGCAGATAGGACATACTTGTGGTCAGCAACTGAATGCCTCCAGTACTGGAAAGAATTCTTCAATGAACTGTATAACCAAGAGCTGCTACATGGACCACTGCCTGATTCAGTGCATATTGAATTTCTGCTGGCTCCAATGTATGATGCAGAACTCACCATCAATGAAGTGACAACAGCACTAAGATTGCTGAAAAATGGGAAAGTGCCTGGAGCAGATCAAATTACTGCCAAAGCAATTAAAGCCGGTGGTGAAGTCATGCTACATCGGCTTTAAGGTTTATTAGTCCTCATTTGGCAGACAGAAGACATTCCAACCATTTGGAAACATGCCATCATTGTGCCAGCTTATAAGAACATGGAAAGAAGTAAATGTAAGAACTATTGTGGAATCAGCCTCCCACTGATTGTTGGCAAGGTCTTTATGAAGATCATTCAATCAAGGCTTCAGTGATACTGTCAGCAGACGAGCCGTGAATAACAGGCAAAATTTTAACCAAATAGGAGGCTGTTCTGACCACAGTTTTGCTTTTCGCCATCTCATGGAGGAACAAATTCGATATGGAAAACGAGCTGTCATCGCCGTCATCGAGATAAAGTCGGCATTTGATTGTGTACATCAGCCAGCCTTCTAAAAAGCACTGAAAAATGAACATATGCCCCAGAAATCTGTAAAACTACTCCAAACAGCATACAACTGGTCAAGTACTGGAATGAGCCATTTGAGGAGCTCCTTGTCAAAACTGGTGTCCGTCAAGGGGATGTTGTCTCCGCACTGCTTTTCAACATTGTGGTTGATTTTCAAAGGCAGAAGTGGAGCTCAGTAAAATAATAACCATTTCATCATTGGCATAATGTTCGCCAATGATGGTGAAATATTTGCAGACAGACACCGAGGCCACGGATATTATTTACAACAATGCACTGACTGCACAGCCAAACAGTCTAAAGATAAACATGGATAAGACTAAGATTATGACAACAGATGGATCCCAAGCCAAAATTCACCTCAGTGGAGTCCAGCTTGAACAGGTGCATGAATTCAAATATCTGGAGTCATTAAGAGAAAAATGTGGTAGCCATGGCAGAGATACACAGCGGGATTGGACAAGCAACCACAGCGTTTGCTTCGCTCAAGTGGTGCCTTTAGAAAAAGCCTAACATTTCCCTTAAGACTAAAATCCGTCTCTTCCCAACACTGATCCTCCCAGTTCCTCTCTATGGATCCAAAATATGGACCTTGCTGAAGTCAGTTCTGAATAAACTTTAGGTATTCCAAATGCAATGCTTATGCGAAATCGTAGGGGTGTCCATCTTCGACCACATTTGCAATGAAGTCATTTGAGACAAATGTGAACATCAACAGACAAAGGTTACGATGGCTCAGTCACATATGTAGAATGGATGCCAGATGACAAGTCTTCTATGAAGGAAATGACCTGTTCAGAGGCAAATTCAGAGAGTGGTACCAAGAAAATGGGGCTCAAGCAAGTTGATGAAGACCTGAAGACCTGAAGACCTGATCTGATGGTGTACCATCACTGATGCAAGAGTTACTGCCATGATATCCAAAAATGGTAGCGTATCTTAAATACCTAGCATCCAAGCTTCAGTGGCACCCACAGCAGTGTACTGGTTGAGAGGCCGGCCCCCTCCTTCAAGTGCCAGCTAAGGGTCTGACTGACTAAATATAGTCCAATGTTTTCAACTAACACGTTGTCCAAAGAAAGTGTATTGCAAATGCAGATGTTCACTGCTTTACAAGCAAAACTAGTTGGTGTTATGATTACTGAATCCACAGTTGTGATAACTGCTTATCAATTCACATGAAGAGTATGCGCGTTATAATCGTTATTTTTTTATGACTATACATTTTCCATGAGTCATATTTGTGTGCGTACTGTTTTCATGAAACTATGAATGGTAGGTTTGTAACTGCGACAAAATGACAGCCCTCTTCTGTTGAGCGTATCTGTATGAATGCTTTACATACAATACAGAATTTAGTAGTACTGTAAATCTGTCTGTAGCCCAGTTTGTAGTTTCCATGTACTTACACGTACTGAAATAATTTATCTCTGCCCTTTCTAAATTTCAGAGTCAATGGTGTTATGAACTAGAACATGATCCTATGATAGCTGCTCTAACTTCTTGCACTTCCTTCTCCTCCTCTTCCACCAGCTGTTGACATGATCATTCTCATCTACTTCTACTGTTGCTCTACATTAAGGAAATTTCAATTTGACTTGCTCCATTTTACCTGGTGTACTGTCCTATTCGCTAACAGGGCTCAATGCATGTTGATCTGATGTGTTTAGGGTGATAACTGTGTGTTATTTAACTACTATGGCTAGTGTATGTTATTTAGCATCAAAGTGCACCACTGTGCCAAAAAAAAAAAAAAAAAAAACTAAGTGAAAATGTGTTTAGGGTTATGCAAAAAAGCTGAATCAGATCTGAAAACAACGTCTAACTAGGTGACTATTATTTAAGGTTTTGCGACAAGAGTGATTTATTCAATAAATGAGTTCTGGCAGTTGACATTTTTGTTCTGAGAATAAGGTTTAGTGTGTAAGCAATTCAAAAAAACTAAGATAAGCAAAAATATGTGCCATATTTGCAAAAAATTGTGCAGTTACAGTTGCTCAGCTAATGTTTTCATCTACTGACAATTTTTTTTTTGTCTTTCCAACAGATCAATAATTTTCTGAACAAATTCATGTTCAGTACTATCACTCCCAGAATCTGAAATGGGCTCCAAAAGCACACACTACACCAGCTGTAGTCTCACCAAATACCTTCTTACAGGCAATAGTATAAATAAACACATGGACAAACGGAGAGCAGCTGACAGAGATAAGACATGACATGGCTCATTACCTGCCTGTCCGTCTCCCTTCCAGCCTCGTCCGCTTTGCTGAGGTAGAAGAGGAGCCTGTCTCCACATGTCTCACTTAGTTTCTCCACGATGTCCAGCGTACGCTTGCACAGAGCCTGTCCCATCGGGTCGAAGAACACAAAGATCAGGTCCGCTTGCCGTCCTGCATGGACACACAGCGGTACCGTTGGCTTCTGGTTTCACCAACTACAGCCATTCAACAGCAATCAAGCACTGCAAACTGACTCAAAGCCTTCATTTTTGCTGTTAAGCATTTATAATAGAATTTTAAAATGCCATGTATGCACCAAACTTTCTTTAATAATTATAAATAAAATATATATCAGCTAAAAGAGAGTGAGTGAGTGAGAGAGAGAAAGAAAGAGAGAGAGAGAGACTGCTTAGAAGTACATTGTAAAAATTTTACCAGTTCTAATACATTACTGTATATGTACACATCACAAACGTTTTCAAAACATTCTCAAATATAGTTATGTGAAAACCTACTATTGTAAATACATAAAAATATTATGGAATTACTGAGTTAATTCCAGTAGAGAAAAAACAAGTCCTTCCTAATTAAGTTTAACTAAGTTTAGTGCTCAAGAAAATTAGTATAAAAACTGAACTTTAACTAGTCTGACAGCGTGAAACGGTAGATTTTTCTTCCTCCTTACCAAATGATATTATTGCATTGTTGACATCAAAGGGGTAGACCATATCACCATCCACTAGCCCAGGAGTGTCTACAAATGTCACCAAGCTAAATTTCTTTTGCTTCGAGGTAGATATTTCAGCGGCGAGGTAGTCTGTCACACCTATGATATAAGCATATAAATAGAATAAAACCATTTTGCTAAGATAAATAATAAACAGTAACTCTGGAAACATGTACACTTAATGGCTACAAAGCAGCAAGAGCTTTCTGCAAAATCAGTAACATTGTGTTCCCCATATGAATCACCTTGCTTGAACTCACCATTTTAACAGAAAAGAGACAAACGGGATAGTACCGTGCAGCTCTATCAACAGACACTACGGCAATCTGATCACTGCCTGGCCCTCTGCAATGGGGCTTATGTTGTTACGGTCACCCACAGCAGTTCTTCAACTGGCAGCTTTATACAAGGGGGCGAGCCATAAAGCTAGCCAATGAAGAACGACTGTGGAGCAACTCTCCATCACCATGCCAACCACTTTTGCACCAATCATCTGATCAGCCTTTGGCTTCACACGAAGCGGCCAGCCTTCCATTTCTTTTCTAATCTTTTAAAAATTTATTTCAAAATTTTGAACAGTAGCTGACTCTCGCTAACTTTAAAGTGTAGATTTGTCATATTAAGAGCCATGGCCAGTTGTTATTGCAGTTGAAGGATAATTTGGCATGCTTGTAAACACAGATTTTCAGTCCCCAGTGAACTCCTCCATAAACTCTAAACATGTGCCACACCAGTGGAGCTCTGCATTTGGAGCTGACTGCAGACAACCTTAGACCATGAGGCTGTGACAGTAGTAGTAGACAGTCTGAAATTTCAGTGTTGGCCACACCAGCACCCCTGTAACATGCTCCCACATCACTGGTGTCCAGGGTAAGCCTTGTGAAATGTGATTAGGTGAGCGGTGACATTCCCTTCCACATGGTGCAGAGCCTCATATCTGATGTCCTGGGTTAGAGACAGCAGCAGCAGTGTCAGCCCTGGGCCACGGGGCAACACTAGACACAGAGGTAAGGCATCCTGACACAGAGCTGTAAACCCAGGGGGATAATTTATAACTCCACCCAGAACTGGCTCCCACTCAAACCACAGCACAAAGCACAAGGCGTGCCGCTGTTCATTTCAGAGGCTGCATTAATTAAATCTGATACCCACATAATTCCCTCTAAAAAAGGAAATCCTCCTTTGTAGTATGCATTCAGGAAAGATGAGAAAATGTGATAACAAAAAAATTCCAAAGACCATCATCACGTAGATACTTTGAAAATCTTGGATGTAAAAGGCAAAAAAAAAAAAAAAAAAAGGATGATAGAATCTTCGAGATATCATGCTATGATAGAGGTAAAGTTACTTCTACCTCTCACTTAACATTCTCAGAGGAGTAATGGGGAGCTTATGACAGACATTTCCAGAAGGTGACTACAACTTCCACCCCTCCCTCCCCAGACCACACAGATTCACTCAATACCATCTGCATGTGACCATTTCATGTAGCAGAAGAGGAAGTGCTTTATCTGGGCAATGACTATACAATCCTAAATAAAAAAAAAAAAAAAAAAAAGTATTTGCATGCTTGCCAAACCATGGTTATAGAAACATAATTTTGCCTTGTAAAACCAACTGTCCCAAAGCTCATCAAAGGAAAAAAAAATAGGCTTCACATGCAATCTATACTATTCAACTGTGATCCTATAGCCCAGAAATAACCAGTATGAGTCAGCAGTGACAGCCACTGATCAAAATAAGCTTTAGCAAACCTAGGCTGAACTACTTAAACTCTATGCAGAAACACACAAATAGACATCTTACGTAAAAGGATACAAGCACACAGATTTGTTCTGGTACATTCTGAATTACAGTCAAAGCCAACTCAACTCAAACGGAATATTTCACACAACACTGATACCTGGAAATTAGAACGTTTAAATCAAACCATCTTTACAACACTTCCGACGGTCAAACTAAGATTTACATGTAATTTAGCAATTCTAACATCACACGTATATTTTTTCCTACCACACATAAGCTAACTCTGAACTATTACAAGATTTGTTACATTACCTTGTCATTTGGTTAGCAACTAAAATCTCCACAATTAATAAAACAATCACTGGTTGAAAATCTAAAAGGAGGCTTTCACAAGGACAATACATTACAGACATACTGTGGTAATCCAACACACCACTGACTTCTTTGCGAACACGTTAAACATAAACACAGAGAAAACGGCAGTGACAGACCGACGATGACAAACCCGAGCAGAAGGCAGACGTGTGCCTACCTTTAAACTCCAGGAGGTGCCGGAAATGAGGGTATAAGTGGAGTGTCGCGTTGCCCTAAAAGGGAGGGGGAGGGAGAAAGGGAATAAAGACAGGAGAAAGAGTGAGGCAAGGGGAAGTGTGCAGCCAGGAAGTGAGCGCAGGGCTAGAGCGATGTGGACAGCCTCCACCCCTCCCACAGTGCGGTGCACAGCCGAGCTGCCTGTGTCCTTCGCTGTACATAGTGTATAATCCTTCAAGCTGCACGGTGCCCAGACTGTAACAACATCACTAGCTGTCTGGGAGACGGACATGGTTCTGTAATCGACAGGTAATCCAAGAGCCAGGCCTGTGGCATAACGATCGGCTAACGTCGATAGCCTAAATCTATAAAGCTCCGCAGTGACGCGGGCACACCCTCAGCCAGCTGCAGGCACCGGTGGTGGAATAACTTCCAGAGTATTGCTTCCAGAAGCAATAAAACACTAGCTGGCAGAGCTGTGAAGAGCCAGCTCAGGCCAGCAGCACCGCGTCTCTGTCACTGCGTCACCAAGCTCGGCTACACAGGCCACATTCAATGTTAACACAACATGGCCGTTCCTACGTTTTTACAGAAAAAATACTGTGCGCACATACAAGGAAATTGAACTTAAATATATCACATAATCAACTGAAAACATGACTTCCAACAACAGTTACACTGCTTATAAATTTAACGAAGGAAAAAATAATTTAAATTAGGGGTCGGGAACTTCTGGTGCGTAGGCTGTTTACGGCCCCTCTGCCAATGTAAAACGGTCCACATTGTAAACAGTCCTCCTTCCACATTGATGAATTAGATATTCGTGGTTTTGGTTATTCATGGGTTGGCTACGAACAATTAAATGGGAATATTATTTGGAGTTTGCCAAAAAACTGAAGAAAGCTGCTCATAATAAGTAAGCCAAAAATATATAAACGATACTAAAAATTATATAGTTGACATACAATGAACAATATAGCACATTATGAATATAGTGGGTCGAAAGAGTAGTGCTTCCAGTGCTTCTGAAAGGGTTTCTAAGAGGAACATGACTGTTGACTCTGACACAAAAAGTGGAATGGCTACAAAGGCATCACAGAGGAAGCTCCAAGCAAATTCCAGACTGTTTGCTTAGCAATCGGTGTTAACAGACAAAAATGGACAGATTACTTTTTCATTGAAGTAGAAAGCAAACCTGTTTGACTGATTTTTGGTGAAGCTCTGGCTGTTGTCCAAAAAACATCGAGGGACCATGCCACCAAACACGTTAGTTATGCTGCCTTAACCAAAGTGGAACGGGCTGACAAAATTAAATCCCTTACCCATCTTTTGAGTGCACAACAAGCTGTTTCTTCAACCAGAAAAGGAGCTATGCAGTGTAAAAGAGTTAAGTTCGCTAATGAGACAGAACTTATCACTAAAAGACCGAGACCTTACTCTGAAGGCAAGTTTGTGAAGGAGTACATGGTCAACACAACCTCAGAAAGGCTGAAATTGTTCCAGGGCGTTAGTTTGTCTCGCAAACTGCATCAGATCATATCTGTGACGTGGCAAATAATTTTGAAAAATCCCTGAAGGATTCATCTGTTAATACTGAATTCTATTCACTTGATATAGATGAAACAACTGACATAAATACATGACCGTTTACAATTTGTGTCTGTGGACTTACTGCAGATTTTGAAAACCCAATGGCATTCATGACATAACCAAAGTTGAGGATATTTTTGAGAAACTTAAAAACAGCAATGCAGTTATGCATATTTTAATGTGCAATTCTTTTACAAATAAACATGCTGGATTGTTTGTAAAAGAATTGTATACTATGTCTTGGTACCTAACAGTCACTGGACCTCAAAAAAAATTATTTTGGACCCCAAATGATAAAAGGTTCTCTACCCCTGATTTAGATAGGGCAGGCCAACACATGGTCAGACCAACATTTTTAAAGTTTGTACTTACAGTCAAAGATTCTCTTTTGCGGCCACTTGTGACAAAAGTGAAACCTTGAGTCTCGATGGCTACTCCTGTCCTCTGAATATGTTCTTCCACATACCTGAAAGGAAGCCAGACTGGTCAGATCAATCAATGAGTTATTATTACAGCCATGTTTTGGCACTTTTGAGAACAGTGGCCAATCCAAAAGTATACAGATATTTAAATGAAAACTAAGAATGCCAAAGGAAATGAAAAACCACTTTTCTGTGAGGGGAGAGGGAAAGAAAAAAAAAAAAAAAAAAAAAAAACACACTACAGTTGTCAGGCATATAATGAAGCATGGTGAAGCAAGCTGATACTGCATTCAAGGGATTCACAGTTTGATTGACAATGTCTGCTCTGCCAGGTCTCAATGCCATACTGATTTCACAGACTAATGCATAGACAAAACTGTACTGGCAGTCTGCATACGTTTTAAACTGTAGTTTTAAATTCATGTCTATATTATTGCCATTGATATGCCAAAACTGTCAAAAGTTGTAAAACAAGGAAACGTAAAACGGACAATCACAATTTAAACATCAGTGTATTTCAGTGCATTAAAAATGGTTAAAGCCCAAGAGGCGGGTCTTTCTTTGAGTGAAGTTTACTGAAATCTGCTGCAAATGTTGACTGTCTGGATAAGAGTAAAAGCAAGGATTCAAAATATGGTTCGTGGCTTTTAAAACAAATATGAGAGTCAAATTTATCACAAACTTGCAGTGGACTGACTTAAAAAAATTAGTTCTAATGATGTAATATTAATTGCTATATATCATACATTGCCAATTCCTAAAAGAAACTCAGTATCTTATCAGGCATTTAGGCTGATTTTTGACTGAACTTGGAACAGCTATGGAACACACTACAATTTCTCCCATAAATGTAATAAATTTTTTACATTTTCAATAAAAATTATTTTTAGGAACTAATTAGGTATGGGTGTGTGACACATGCTATAAAGGTTTATTATTAAATTACAGCACCATATATCACAACACCAGGCCTGGTCACGTTACTGACAAAGGCACTACAAAATGATCACTTCTCAAGTGTGTCTGCAAGTGTTGAACCCCATTCCTGCAAAACCATGTTTACACTGTGCACCTGCTAGCCTAAGCAAAAACGCTAAATTGTACATATAGGAGGAACAGTGACTATCTGATGTTGTAGTTTCAAGACAAAACAAAACAAATTACTTTCAGCATTCATGCCCATGTTAAAACATCACACTCAGCTGCACTCTTGTATAATTAGGAAACTCCACATTTACAGCTTAGTAGACACTTTCTGAAGTGACTAATTTGCAGCATTTTATTTAAATAGCTGTATAGGTAAGCGAGATGAGTCAGTCGAGGGACCGCAGCAAGGTTCCTTATAGAGCCAGCAATTTCGTTAAAACTGCAGTCTTTAAGCCACTGCATGGCACCTTATTAATTAAAGCAACACAGGTAAATTGCTTCCAGGATTTGACTTCATCAAATATTTGGTAATTCAATCCTATCTCCTGACAAATTCTCAATTGCGTCATGGCAGACCCAAGAAAGGTTTCTTTCTATTAATTCTGATCTTCCTCCTATACTGATTATTTCTGCAAATGGCAAGGTTAGACAGGACCCTACTGAAGACCTTACCAGTTAATGAAGGAGCTCTTTCCAGCAGAATGATTTCCCATTATCATGATGATGATCTTCTTGCGAGGAGGAAGGAGCCTGAGACCAAGGCTTTCCGCAACCCTCACCAGCCCTGAACACAAATCCATTTTAGAATCAAACTGTGCAAGTTACAGCTTCATATACCTGACTCAGTGTGCTGTATGTTGTCAATACTTTAACTTATGCACACCATTATTAATTTAAAATGTATGTAATAAATACACCCACATTTAACAGCATATACCAAAGTTAGCCATAACTGTTCCTCCAAAATACAAAAAAAAAAAAACCACAAAATGTAACAATGTGCCACAATCTGACAAATAATGGTTACAGAAATATACTTCCAATTGTCAATACCCTACAAGCCATATTTTTTTTATGATTAGTATATTTTGACACTGAATAAAGGTTCTTCTCTCTCCTGCATATTCCCAAAAATCCTAAACTAAAAGTTACAAAATAGAAACAAAAACTGTGTGGATATATATATATATATATATATATATATATATATATATATAAGGACACACACACACACTCTCTGTTTTTGTTTCTACTTATATATAAATATATATAAAATATGCACGCATGTATTATAACCTGCATGTAACGTGACAAAGACATGCAAAGCAATTTTTAATATTGGACATGCACACTACTTTTTAAAAACAATAAAAGCACAATTTTACAAAGTAATGTCGCGATACGTGCAGGTTTTAAAAAATAATGTGGCACTCATTCGCATAAAATGTTCCAAACATGCGTGCAAAAGCCATTAAAGTATACTGTTTGTTAAGAGTAGGGTCTGGTGTCGTGGCGTAGTAAAGATAACCATATAATGACATTTTCCTTTATTTGTGTATACCAAAAAAAAAACAAGTACTCTCAACGCAACACTCGTGCCATGTTAACTCATGTATTCAGACAATGTTTTTAAAAAGTACATTTTGAATCTTTGTCATTTAACACTGTCAAGTTCAAACTATTTCAAAAAGCAGGCAAATGGGCGGACAACCCTGGATTTAAAGCTCTTAGCAATGTGTCAAAATGGGCCCCTCTGATCAAGCTACTTGTGACATAAATCCAGTCTTACTTAAACGATACACTACAATAACAGAGATGCATGACTTCACGTAACTCGTTACAGCATTGTTTAAATGACCACAGCACAGCATTACAAGAACATACTGAGAGCTGGATTGTGCAACCAGTTCCATAAGTGGACGTGGTTGATAACAGTGACCCTTAGACACCCGACCGTGTTTTGCTTTACCGTTCTCCCCGTCGATATACAGATTATGGCATTCCCTCAAAATGCGTTCGCTGGGAGTAGTGATGGCAGAGTCCAGAGGGTTTGCCACTGACCTAGGCTTCCTAACACCAGACATGACGAGAATAAATAAGAACCAGAAATGCAAAGGCCGTCACATCAAGGGGGAACACTTTCAACGACGCACTTAAAACCAAAATGTCGTTCCATGTAGAGCTACAGCGCCCCAGGCGGACTCTTAGAAAATACATCTCTTCAATATAAAGTCTTCGTATTAAGTTAATAGATTATCGTACGGGTACGCATTCGTTCCCATTGGTATTGTATTTATTGAGAGAAAACAAGAATTATAAAAGCAAAATTAAAAGTGAAAATCTTGTGCTTCAAGATCTGTTAAACAAACAAACACACACACACACACACACACACACACACACACATATTCATCACTGTGTTTAATTCAAACCAGGAATGAATATTCAAATTGTAAAAATTAACTAATGGCAAAAAACGTTCCATTGACAAAGAATGCTTAACCTGGAGCAATGACAGAAGTGATAATTAACAAGAAATGAACTACTAAAAGATAACTGTCACAACTGTTAAGAAGCAACATCAATCATTTTAAAAAAATAAAGCTTTTTGATAATTTGTGGATAAATAGTAATTATACAAAAAAGTAAATAATGTTCAATTGAGATTAGGATTCAGTTAGAAGGAGAAATTATCTGAAAGATAAACTTGTACCTACTGTGGCCCTCCAGAAACGCTGTAGATAAACCTGGTAAGTAAGATGATTGTGAGCATAGTTACTGATTGTTTAGATAACATTTAAATAATATTTTCTAATTAGTCAGATTTAAATATAGAATGTAAAACTTCAAGCACTGAACTGCAAAAATGTACTGGTGTAAACAGGAGTGATTCTATCCACTGTGAAGACCCTACATAAAATGCTACAAGGGGATTTCGGATTTCTGCAGACTTATCATTGTAATTTTTAGTATGCAATCAACTGCCTGCAAAGTCCCCCCTCCCAGTTTGGGGCCTCAGGCAATTGCTTGACTTGCTTGTCCTGTTGCTGCGCCTCTGTATGTAAGACGTAATATGAATTCTGAATTATACTGTGAAATTCAGAATTGTACATCAATACAAGTTAGGTGGTGGCTTGGCTGCAGTAACAGTAATGTCACCCCTAGGGGTTGAGACAAAAGACTGTTTGGCTCCCAGAGATACACACTTGAGTCTTTGGCTCAGTGAGCTAATCCTCCTGTCTGGTATGTGGGTGACCTGAGTTCAAAGCCTGCCTGCTCCTTAGGCTTGTTACAATATGTAATAATCCACCAATGTGTGTGTTTGACAGGACACGATACTGTTCTTTATAAGCGAAAACGCGGAATCATTCCCCCCAGATCTACCTACCTGCCAGAGGGGTTAAAGCTAGTGCTGGGTTGTATGTCATACTCTGTTGCCCTGTATTCCACCTGTGATCTGCATACCCTATCAACAAAACCACTTGTCACCCAAAACATTATTCGACACCATCACCCTAAGTTTATTATATTACATGAAGGACCAAATACGAATAATGAAAAAATTCTGCTGCATTTACACAGGTTTTAAAATGACAATAGTAGTTTAATACAGAACAAACTTTCTTTTCAATAAGTTTTGTGCATTTTATAAATTTATTTTCTGAAAGAAGCTTTGTGGCTTTGCAGAGCATGTGATTTGAAACCTTGGCATATAAAAAGTGGGACAGAAACAACTACAGTATTGTAGTGCTTAAAAAGTATTGTTAAAAAAGCTGTAAAACCACTTACGCAAAACATGTTGTCTAAATGTGATTATGTCTGAGGCACAATAAACTGCAACTATAATTTTAAAAATTGTCATGGAAATTTTACAAAGTGGCTGAGATATGGATACACGCAGAGTTATATAGGTTAGTAAGAGCTTAGGCTCCAGCCCATGTCGAAACTACAAATTAATACAGAAAGGCAGAAACCCCTTGCTAACAATTCATTGGACTTTAATAGTCACCTAGCCCCACCCTGTTCTTTTCCATGGCTGGTGCTAGGCAGAGGAGCCCACTCTCCTGGCACTCACATTCCCATACCCCTTATCAGTCCACCTTATGGCTTTTCACCCAGTTTCACTGAGCTGCACAGACAGTTGTTAATTCACTTACAGGACAGGTCACAAATACATAAGTATATTGTTATTTTGCCATCACATAAGACAATAAGAAGTAAGCACAGCTCGCGTTACATGTATATTGTCGTGTAAAATGTGCTTTATGTGAAAAAGGTTTGTACATTTGGCTCATTTTTATATTACTCAAAGAAAACCAGCTAAATCACATCAAAGCAAACTGATTAACTCAAATCATTACTACAATGCACATGAATTGCTACACTTGTAATTACACGTATTCTTTCCTTCCTCTTTTAAAGTAGTGCTGGTCGTACAAAAATCCACTGTGCCCAACAGTATCATTCAGCATTGTATAACTCTAACCCTAAAAAACAGTAAGTTGTTGCTACTATTTGCTGTTAGTTTTGAGGGAATGTTTAATGTTTGTTTGACAAATTTTATCCATTTTTTCCATTCACTTAACCTACATTTGGGGAAGTTGTGTATATATAAACATTAACTACAAGAAAACTACAAATTACCTTTGGTATATGGCTCATAGTCAAACCAATTATAAACGCTACTACTGAACCATCAACTGAACTAAATAAAGAAAACTTGTTACTTAAATGAAAACAGAAATCAGAAAAACCTGAAAATAAAGACGGGAAAGCGTTCTCTCTACCAACCAAACGTACTGTATACTGGCTTTTGTGAAGCAACAAGTACGATTTTTTTAAAACAAGAGCTCCTCCCTACCCGCCCAGCCATTGATGATTCTCTTAATTCAGTCATACTGTCTGTAATGACACTACAAACATTCACTAATGTGAGAAAGGACAATGTACATGTCACGTGAGCGACTGGAACACGCGACCTCGCAGCGCGCACCAAACATCCAGGTACAGAACAAGACGATTAGAGCGCTGAGCTGAAGACCCGAGTGTCCCGCCTGGCTAATTGCTTTCCTCCCCTGACTACAGGGTGATTCACACGGCAACACTTTCACATCCGTTATATACACATTTACATTCGTCTTAACAGCAAACTGTTTAATTATTATTATTATTATTATTATTATTATTATTATTATTATTTAAGGGTCTTGCACTTTTATAACATGGATGCTACTAACAAGACTCGAAAAACTGCGCTATTAAAAGGAAATGTATACTTAAACTTATTTCATAATGTTAATATGGTCATTGATTTTGTAATACCGGGGTTAACCTAGACTCATTGGAAATTTAAAATGGTTCAATGTTTTTAAACAACTCTTAATATGCGTACATTTGGCTGATACGAAAATATCTATTGGGGGGGGGGGCTGCTCCTAACTAAAAGGTATGTACTTACAGCATTGTACACCGGTACAGATGCCAATTGTATATCTAGTGTATGGTGCTGCCATGCCCCCCTTACAGATTACGTGATCGAGTGCTAAATCTGCTGATGTACATGTCGAAATTTACATATGAATGTCTAAGTATTTGCCTGGCGAAACAACAAGCCCGTGTGCGTAAACTAAAACAGAGCGGCAAACAAACAAATTAAAGCTCCTAAAATGGCCAAAGAAAATAATTCCGGCACGGAATTTCACCCTTTGCTTAAAGATTTAAAACGCGCAAACGGGAGAATTCAGGTACGTTTAATACTAATTATTTAAATTGTTTTCGTTAGTACACTACCAACGCTATATTACTTAGTGTAGGTATAATAGCCTATTTTGTTAGTATGTTTTCAAGAAAAGTTCAAAAGTTGTTCAGATGTGAACCTGCCGTTTTCTCATTTCTCACATACAACTATGAAATTCTAACTGAGAAAATTACAACTTTCCACAAGACTCAATATAGACGAAACATTTTCTTAAATTTGATTGTAAACAACCGGCCAAAAAACCCAACGCGCAGTAGAAGTCAAGGTCCTGAACAGTGTTTTTCTGACTTTAAATTTAATATTGTTACTGTATTAAAGCCACTACTCTGGAAAGGACGACTGGAGCATGGCAGACCCGCAGAGAGTATCAATACGGAGTCACTTGTAATGATGATTAATTTTAAACCAGCCTGGGTAACGATGTCGCTCACGCGTGTAGTGATTTTTTTCTCTCTTGCAACGGATGCCCCCTTCTTACGCGATTTTTGTTTTGTATAAAAACCTGATTTCCAAGGAGGTTTTTTTTTCTTCTTTCTTTCTCAAATCGTTTTTCATTCAGGTAATTTGAGAACTCAACTTTGTGTCAACATTTTGTTTTTTTTTTTTATTTATTTATATGTTGTCGGTTGCAGGTCCCTAACAAATCAATTTTGCTTGCTGTATGCGCTGCCGGTATTGGAGGGACCTTTCAGTATGGTTACAATATATCTATTATTAATGCTCCCACAAAGGTATGAAAACCAATCTTATATGCTTTACTTTGTATAAATCGTTGTACTAACCCGAAATATAACAAAATGCTACTCTAGTGTATAGTCAATGGTGCAGCACTGACTGTTTAGCACTTTACTTGCAGTCAATTCACAACTTCATCAATCAAACCTGGTCACAGCGTTATGGGAGCAATATCACAGATCAAAGGGTCACACTCCTGTGGTCCATCATTGTGTCTGTGTACACAGTTGGAGGTTTGATGGGCGCTTCCATTGGAGGGACCCTGGCTGTCAGGTTTGGGAGGTATCTGACATTTTCACAAGGAATCTATTCAATGTAATGAAAATCAAACAGTTTGGATGAAAAGCTGTAAAAGACAATTGTATGTGATTGTGTCTTGCTGTGTAGTATAGAACAGACCAATAGAGCCTTCTGTCACATTCCAGGCCAAATGGATTACAGTTGAAAAACCAAGAGTATGAAAACTAGAATAGACATCCTGTGTCTTAATTAAATGCTCTTCACAGTCTGTGCTGTTATTTAATAATTCACTTGCTCTCCACTTTAGTATAGTAGCAAATACCGATAACTACTTCTGAAGTTAATTCAGCATTATCAATTCTGTCACACCTACACTGATTACATAGGTATTCTGCCTTATATGTATGAGGCTGTAGATAACGTTAAACTCTAATGACTATAGTATAAATGTAATAGGATAAAGTAGCTGCTTTTACCAATGCACATAATTTATTTATTTTATTACAAAGCTTGGGGATTCTATGTGAATGACAGGGTTTCACAAAAAGTAAGGCTTTTTTGCATAAGCTGTCACACTGTCTGGTTTTTCCTGAACAGTAGTTGTTCACCATGCAATTCAGTGTTTCAATGACTTTTGAATAATGTATTGTTTTTTCCTCTTGTTATATCCCTTTGATCTAATGGATTCTTCATTTATAAGGTCGTTTAACTTGACTTTCTATGACATCTGAAGATCAAAGTGCATGCAAAGAATAATGTGAACTTGTTTTTTCAGAAAAGGGGCAATGTTGTTAAACAACACATTTGCTATGCTGGCAGCGCTGTTAATGGGACTGAGTTCTGCCACTGGACTGTATGAGCTCCTGGTCATTGCGCGCCTTTCATCTGGCATTAATGCGGGTAAATCAAATTTTGGGTATATAAGAAATAGAAGAAGTTTTTATTTATCTACCCAATAAGAATTATATAGTGTTTTATAATGGAATATGTAGCAAAATCATTCCTTCAATAAGAACAAGTGTCGAATTCTTGCATATGTTTTCATAAAATGCATTTTAAATCTAGCATAATACAAGTTTTTTTTTTTATAATGTGTGTTTTATAGTCTGGTGATTTTATGCATGTGTTTCTCTACTAAATAAGTCATTCTCAAGAAGTAAGAAATGACTGTATATAAAGAAATCTTTCAACAAATTAACTGAACATTTACCGCATTTCTCCTAATTAACGCGCCTGATCTAATAGATGCGCCCCCAAGCGATAATACAGTACTAGACGCGGTAAAGTGCACCCGTGCTAAGTGATTAAACCGGTAATATAGAAACGTGCTCAATGCGTAGAAGTGTGGATTTGCGGAGAATGAATGTGTAAATGCAGTGAATTATACGCATTTTCCATAAGTAAAGATAATTTAATTAACACAAAAATGCTACATTATTTGGACAAAATCCGCTTCTGAATCCCAAATTGATTTGTCGTGCATCACTTGTATGTACAGGCATCACTTGTAAAACAAGTGAAGTTCTGATATTTTCAGTAGTTTTACAATACATGGTCCTTGAATTTCGTCCGAGAATGAAGTTAATCGAGTACAATAATAAGGTCTTCAAAATCTGTGCTATTCTTACCGAATTATGCACGATTTCGGTATTTGTTAGTTTATGGCTTTTTCGTACAATCAATGACAATTAATGACTCGCTATGTTTTAATTGTATTTTCCTTAAACCAGTTCATCAGAGCTGTTTCAATATCTTAATATTTCACTGGCGACCAGCTCCTGACTTCCTTTTCTCAGAGTTTGGTGGGTTTTGTAACCGTGTCTTGTTTTGGCATCAATCTTGAACTCGCCGACGGTGAACATCGAAAACCTTTGCAGCAAAATGTTTTCCTTTGTCCTCAGCCAGTGAGATTAACTTCAATTTTAAAGAAGCTTTTTGCTCACCATATTTCACCCGTGTTTAAGCATTAAATATTATTGTGTCCAATAATACTCTGATAATGACTGAATTTTATTCGTTCAAGTCGTAGCTAATGGGAATGTAATATTTAGATTTTTTTAAAGAACGTTGAAGAACGTTGTTTAGTAACAACTTGTTTTTAATGATTTATAAAAACATGAACTTCTCGTTTTAAAGGTTTTAAAAACTTAATAATTTGCACGTTTTGGACTCAGATGCGCCTTGCACATAACTTGCAACGCGTTCGGGCGCGTTAATTAGGAGAAATACGATAATTGTGCAGTTAAAATTGTGTTAATTGTACTAAAATATTACGTTATGCTATTTAATGCGCACAAAGTACTTGAGACAAATTGTTTTTTTTTTTTTTTTTGCTTTAAGGTATAGCTTTATGTGCACAACCCATGTATTTGGGGGAAATTGCCCCCAGGGCACTTCGTGGGGCAATGGCAATGGGGACATCAATTTTTATAACTGGAGGTATCTTCACAGGACAAGTAATTGGACTCATGTGAGTAGCAACCAAAACAAGATATGAAGAAATGTCTGTGTACTGGTTTCAATGCTTTTGGGTGTTAACGGTGAATAATGCACAAAAATAGCCATATTAATGGAATTTAAAGTGAAGGGTACATTTTCTAAAACCACATTGTTACTATGACAAGCCCAATTTTAGAAGGCTGTTCTGGCCTGGGGCTGGTAGTGTGCCTCGTCTAGTTCTTTTGCAGTTCCAGGGCTAGCAGCATCCTCCACGTGGTTCATCTCATGTGTGGTTGTTTTCTTTTTCAGTGAACTGCTGGGTGGAGAGGAACGGTGGCCCATTCTGCTGTCGACCACATGCATCCCGGCGGTTGTTCAGCTCCTGGTCCTGCCCTGGTTTCCAGAAAGCCCGTGGTATTTGCTCATTGACAAAGGCGACGTTGATGCATGCAGGAAGGGTGTGTAAAGGTGGTGTTTTTCCTGTGGGCCCCACCTGTGTGAGCACTGCAGCTCTGGATGGTTTTGATAAATGTTGTGAGATTATTGGTTCTTTCAGATGTGCTGTAAATGAGGCCATGTACTGTATATACTGTATACTATATGCGGCAACTAATGTTAATTTCTCATTAGGGAGTCATGTATAAATTAAGTTTAATTTAGTTTATCTAGGTAAAGCAAGGAATACAGGAATGTTTCTACTTTTCTCAGTGCTTTACAAGGAATTTAATGTGTAAAAACTCGTGTTTTAACTGTCATAAATCTTCCATGGCATATTGGATGCAGCGAATTGTAAAAGGGGATGAACATCTTAGAATGACCTGAGCAGTCATTGCCAAGAGTATGACGGTTAGACTGGTGAGGCTGGAGAGGAAGCTGAATAAACAGACCTGTGGAGTGAAGCTCCTTTTCTTGTGTACCGCCAGCACTGATGCAGCTGCACGGTCATGGGAACTATCACGCGGAGTTGGAGGACATGGAGAAGGAGAGAAACCTCAGCCTGGGGGTTCAGCCCAAGACCCCTTGGCAGCTGTTCACAGATCCCAGCCTCCGCTGGCAGCTGGGCACAATCATACTTCTTAACTCTGCCCAGCAGCTGAATGGCATCAATGCAGTATGTCTTTCCTGTTTCATTTCATGTTGAAATTCCATGCTTTACCTGTAACTTCTTACTACAGTCCCTGCCCTGGAGAACAAAAGGAGGAGTGCGCTTCACTATACACTCAAACACTTTGCTTGTTCTTACTAAATTGGTACTTGTAAGTAAGGGATTTACTGTTTCTCTTCACAAGTGATGGGTTTGTGCAGCTGATGAGAAAATTCGGGGCTCCCCTCCTGTCCTACTGGCATTTTTCTGTGCAATGCATTGTGGTATATAGCGCTAGGTTAGTGACCATTGGTTGTACACAATTTTTAATGTTGCATTATGGGATACTTTGAGTACACTATATAGTGTATAGAGTTACATACTCAACATTCAGATATCACTAAAAAATGGCAAAATACACTATATACACTACATAGTGTTATATACTGAGTGGGGTGTGATTTCAGACACAGCCATTGCTAGTGCAGCGTCCCAGCCTTATCACAGTTGGCATGCTCTTCAAATGCATAACCTCTATGAGAAGTCTAAGGATCATTACAACAGTGAAATATATGCTGGAAATAATGCATAACTTCAATTTGGCTATGGTAGAATTTAGAGTTAAAAGGAATGTATTCAGACTTAATATATCAGCAGCTAATTAGCCAACCTTTATAAATTTATTTAAACATCCATAACCATGCCATTTAAGTTTTGTTAAAGATTCAGTAGCACATTATGCTCATCACCAAAGGAAAGACATGTTAACAGTGATGTAATCTTACTATTGTGATGGTACTAAAGCTCATGATAGTGGATTTTGTTTGATCTGTTTGTTGTTCCTTTTTCTTTGGACTCGTAGATCTATTTTTACGCGACCTATGTCTTCGGTCAAGCTGGTATTTCGGTGAACAGGATCCCTTACGTCACCATGGGCACCGGAGTGTGTGAATGCATCTCAGCACTTACCTCTGTGAGTCAGTTGCATGTTTAGTTTTTACAACCCCAAATCAGAACAAAGTTGGGACGGTATGTAAAGTCTAAATTAAAATTGAAAATAGTGATCTGTAAATCATCTGTGTCATGTATTACATTGAAAACAGTACAGCAGCACATCATTTGGTGTTATATGTCATCAATTTTATTTTTTGTTTGTCTGGTTCAAACACACACATTTTTGGAATGCGTTGCAGACATCTGAATTGAGATGAGTGTTTATGTTGGACATAAAATTGTTGAGGTATAACATTAAATAAAGTGCTGTTGTATTGTTTTCAATGTAATACAAAACACAGACGATTTACAAATCACAATTTTCAGTTTTAATTTTGTTTTTACATACTGTCCTATTGTTTTCTAATTTGGGGTTGTAGTTTTACTAGTGAAACGCAGACCTATGGTACTAAAATAAAATGCAAATAAAAACCAAGTTAAAAATGAAATACACAACCACTTTGACATAATTGCATGTCCACAGGTCACTTTACTGTCCTATGCTCACCATGACATCCAAAGTAAAAGTGAAAAAAGCATGATGTTTTTAGAAGGTCAAGTACAGACCCTTTGGAGTTAACGAGGACATTATGTGTTATCACAAAAGACTAGATGTAAACAGTACGTGTTCAGAACTTAAACTTGATTATGAGTTCTGAACACGTATATACTGTGCCACTGCTACATCGGCTTTGTGTTCAGAATAGTTAGTGTTAAGTCGTTTGGACATTGGGACTATAAAATTATGCTTTCTCCACTGATACTGAACATTTACAAATGGAACGTGATCACACTGCCATGATCTGCCCTTTCATCTACACGCCCCATTAATTAGTTCACGAGTAATCATGTGACAGACACTAGTCAAAAATTACCCAGATATATATACTCTCTGTGTGTGCGTGTGCATGCAAGTTGCAGCTTTTTCTTCTGTTGTGGTTGGTCTGGTGAGACGATGCGTTGGTCATGAGAGACTTTTCCAGGGCCTGCTGATCGAATCTCTTGGAAGGAAGACGCTGATTATGGGAGGATACTCGCTCATGACCGTGTGGTGCATCTGCTTAACCCTGACGCTGGCCTTTCAAGTAAAAACTTTTCAAAAATCTTTCTAAATTTTCTATATGAAACAAGCCCGCCCCAGATACATACAATTTACCTGCTGCTATGGTTAGTTCATGTTGACATAGATGAACATAGTAAAATATAGAGACTGCTAATCATTAAAGCTTTAAGATCTGCCTTTTCATTTTTTTTTTGCCATTTGCCAATAGGAAGCAAGTCCGTGGGTGCCCTACCTTACCATGATTTGCCTCTTTGCTTTTATTCTCAGCTTTGGCCTGGGACCAGGTAATCCAATTGGCTGATTTTGTAATTTGCTATTGAAAGATCCAGTGAGCACAAACAACTATGCCTCAGTTGCAGATACCTGTCATAACACTTACCTTTTTGGTTGGTTCTTCCTAAACATGCTGGTTATTCAGAAGCCATGTCTGTGCAGTGTTTGTAGATACCTGGTTAAATATACTCTCGCTCTCGCCTGCAGGTGGTGTGACCAACATCCTCAACGCTGAGCTGTTCACGCAGACCGCTCGTCCTGCTGCCGGCGCAATTGGGGGCTCTGTCAGCTGGCTGAGCTTATTTTTCATAAGCATGGCCTTTCCCTTCATTGTGGTATGTGCCTTAACAAGTACTTTAATAATATTTACTAAACTGAAAGTGGGATGTCTGCAATAAGGTGCTCTATGAGAAACTGTTTTACTGTAGGTAGAAAAACTCATAAAGTTACAGCCAGGGCTGAAGACTGGTATACACATGAAAGCATTATTGTCCCAACCACAAAAAGCGACTCAGCTTTGTTGACATTATTTATGATGGTTACGTGAATTAGCCTATTTGATCTCGTGTATGTGCATCTGTGTGTGTGTGTGACTGTGTACTTCAAAGAGATTGCATAAATTTAGTGTAACTAAAACTGGAATAACTGGAATTTGATTTAAATTCCACATAATAAGGATAAATTGAACATGACTAAAGTAGCGTCCCCGTGACTGCAGCGGATGTGTTCCATACACCCTGTGGATAATACTGAACCGTATATAAACTGTTTTCCTATTCATACATAATATGATAAATTTTAATTTATAAATTAGGCTCAGAAAGAGATTAACAATTACTAATAATAAAATAGAACAATTATAACAATATAGTGTAATTAAAGTTATTTGAATGCTCTAACGTTTGTGCCAAGCAGGCAAGACAGGCAAGGCCGAATGTGCAAAAAGGGAGGTTTTAATAAAGAGCAAAACAAAGAACTAACAGAGGAACTGGGGTTAACAATGGCAAAATACAAATAGGGAAAACCAAACCAAACTACAGATAACAGGAGAACAACCAATGCTGGGAATTAAGAAGACTAATTACAAGAACAAGCTTTACAAATGCATATACATACACCTACATTCAACAACCAGCAAAAGACTAACAAAAGCAGGGAGGTAAATAAAGGCACACTGGCAGGGTAAAATGAGACGAGGCTGGCAAATGATAACGAGACAGAAAGTACTAACAATACAGGGAGAACAAGACAACGAGGAACCAACAATGACTCAGCACAAAGGGGCAGGAGAAAGGGTGACATCTAAGGTACACAAGGGTCATGACAAGCAGGGGTGTTACAAATGCAGAGTCTCCTGCTCTTGCTCTCGAAATAATTTATTGTACTGTATTTATGAATAGATTATTTGTTTTTATGGTAGACCGTCGCAACCTCAGCAAACAATTTTTTTTCCTTCCTTAATAAGTCCAGAAGTTTACCTTTTCACTTATAGTAAGCACTTCATAGCCTTACTTTGGCATAACTGAACTGCCAGCGTCACTACTCTTGTACTTTGGGGTCATTATTAAGTACTATGCTAATATGTGACTAGCAGGTAGGGTATACAGTGTGGATGGAGTGGGGTGGTGAGAGATCAGGTTGGGGCCATTATTAAGTGCTGTACTACAAATGGGTCTTTTCCACCTCAAGGTGCTGGCTCAGTTTGACTCAATTCTTCTCAACTTTTCTAGTTTTCCATCGGGCAAAGGTGGTGCATAGTGCGTTACCTGGTACATTTTTGGTATCACCTCTGTTTAGGTTCCAGATGAGCTGAGGTGATTCCAAAAAGTGATGTGAAAATACTGCAGACAAAGAGAATGGGTCAGACAGAGTACTCACTACTGCTGTCTTGTCATTGTGGAAAATGGGATGTCCTGAACAAACCCGCCAGTTTTAAATAGAGAATGGATGTAATTGACTGACTGAAGCCTATTACATTTATTCATTATACCAATCTGTATTAATGGATTATGTAGCATTCTCTATTCTCGATTGTTCCTGTTTATTATGTTAAAGATGTCACTGCAGTTTCATCCGTTGCTGCTACAACAACAAACTACATTGCGGGGATGATATCTGCAGTGGAAACACAGTACCTTGTACCAAAAGCTAGTGTAGTCGACTAGATTTGAGTCGAATTGAGCCAGTACCACATGGTGGACAAAGACCATAAGTGACAGGTGGCATATACAGCGTGGATGGAGCAGGGTGGTGCAAGTTTTCATCATACTACGTAGAATGGCACTCAATTCAAAACTTATGAATTGTTTATTTCTGAGTGGAGAAAAAGTGTACTAGTTCCGATATTCAAGAACAAGGGAGATGCACAGAGCTGTAGCAACGACAGAGGCATAAAGTTGATCAGCCACACTATGAAGCTATGGGAAAGAGCAGTGGAAGCTGGGTTGAGACATGAGGTGATGATCAGTGAGCAGCAATATGGGTTCATGCCAAGAAAAAGCACCACAGATTTAGTGTTTGCTTTGAGAATGTTGATGGAGAAGCACAGAGAGGGTCAGGAGTTGCACTGTGTGTTTGTGGATTTAGAAAATGCATATGACAGAGTGCCAAGAGAGGAGCTATGGTACTGTATGAGGAAGTATATGAGGGTGGTACAGGGCATGTATGAGGAAAGCATGACAGCAGTGAGGTGTGCAGTATGAATGACGGACTAATTCAAGGTGGAGGTAAGATTGCATCAAGGATCGGCTCTCAGCCCCTTCTTATTTGCGATTGTGATGGACAGGTTGACGGATGAGGTCAGACAGAATTCTCCATGGACTATGATATTTGCGGTTCACATAGCAATCTGTAGGGATTTTAGGGAACAGGTGGAAATGAACCTGGAGAGGTGGAGGTATGCATTGGAGAGAAGAGGAATGTTAGTCAGTAAAAGCAAGACAGAGTACATGTGTGTAAATGAGAGAGAGGGTGGTGGAATGGTGCAGTTGCAAGGAACAGAGATAGAGAAATTGAATGAGTTGAAATACTTTGGGTCAACCATTCAAAGTAATGGGGAGTGTAGTAGAGAAATGAAAAAGAGAGTACAAGCAGGATGGAGTGAGTGAAGAAGAGAGTCAGGAGTGATCTTCAATAGAAGGGTAGCTGCAAGAATGAAAGGGAAGGTTTACAGGACAGTAGTGAGACCAGCGATGTTGTATGGGCTGGAGACAGCGGCACTGAAAAAGAGACAGCAGGCAGAGTTTGAGGTAGCAGAGTTAAAGATGCTGAGGTTTTCATTGGGAGTGACAAGATTGGGCAGGATTAAAAACTAGCATATTAGGGGGACAGCACAGGTAGGACGGTTCAGAGACAAAGTGAGAGAGGCGAGACTTAGATAGTTGGGACAAGTACAGAGAATGGATACAGAGTATATAGGGAAAATAATGCTGAGGATGGAGCTGCCAGACAGGTAGAGAAGAGGAAGGCCATAGAGGAGGTTTATGGACATAGTGAGGGAGGACATGAAAGAGGTTGGTGTGACAGAGGAAACTGCATAAACAGGTTGGTATGGAGAAAGATGGTCTGCTGTGGCGACCCCTAAAGGGAGCAGCTGAAAGAAAAAGAAGAAGAAGAAGAAAGCAAACTTGAGGCAGGGCTATTGTATTCTTTGTAAACATAACAAAATGCTTTTTCGATTAATTGAAATTGGTTATATTGAATGTACTAAATACTGCAATTTCTCTAAAATTTATCTAATTTACGTAGAACCTGTTGATAAAGTAACATATTTTGACTGCATGTTTTATAGCTTTTACATAAAAACCTTGAATACTTTGACATTATGAAATGTGGTCATAGCCTTGAAACTACCTGGGATTCTGTTTTTCATGTTCTTCTGTCCCACAGAAAAGTCTACAACAGTACTCTTTCCTTGTGTTCTTGGTCATATGCTGCCTGGTGGCAGTATACATACTTTTTTTTGTTCCGGAGACAAAGAACAAAACCTTCATAGAGATCCAAAAGGAGTTCCATTCCAAACATGGGAAACAACAGAGTGACATTACAGGGACTGATTCTGCTCTCAGTCCCTTGTCATTATTGGACTGAGGACATATATGCATATATAATAAAATATATTTCTCTTTCGTTTTTTTATTTAATTAATTCCCAGTCATCCTACAAAGACTGGACATTCATTACAATGCTTGCTGCTGTTTTAATATCTGAATTACACATGCAAACATACAACACAAACATAAAACAGTAGTTTTTGTTGTATCTTCAAATGCATTTACAAGTTTTACTACATAACTTTGTTTGCAGTTCTAAATCTGATAGTACTGTTGTAAAAGAAAAATGTTGCTTCTAGATCAAATGTTTTATTCTACTATTCTACTTATGCTTGAATTAATAACAAATATACATCACATTGTATCTCCCACTGGTATTAAAATGTATTCGTTGTATGCTGCTTTGCAAATATTGTACCCCTTGCATGATGTAACCAGTATTGCAGAGTAAGACAAAATACTTTGAAAGTCAGGATGCTTTGATGCTGAAAACATCAAGGATGGACAAATTCAATTCAATTCAATTCAATTTATTTTTATATAGCGCCTTTCGCAACAATGTGCATCAAAAAGCTAAATGATAAGTGGAGCAGGAGTATGGGCCTCCATTGTTGTTCCAGAAGTCTGTATGCAAAAACTTTGTAATTAACCAATACTAATGTTAAATACAACTTTTATATCTTGTTGGAGTGTAGGCACAGACTGATCACACTTCAGGCATTCTTGTATAAATGCACTCAGAAAAAAGAGTCCGACTAACAAAATAAAACAACTGAAGCTTCCCCCTGTCTGTGACTGGGTTATTGATTGGTATTAAATTTACTTCCATATTGCACCTATCTCTGACACACAGTTTAGCATAATTTTTAAAAACTGCATGCACTGTTAAAGGGCATTGTGTTTTGAAGGCTTTAAAATTAAATCTATATAATTTTCTCATGTTCACCTAACATATTAAAATGTTTTGTATAATAGAGTGCCAGTATATAGGGTGTATGTGCTAGGCAATAAAAATATGCAATTTTCCAACTGAATGCTCTGCAGAACTGTTGTCACAAAAGCAAGATTGGTGCCTGTTCTGAAACCACTAAAGCATGACCAGACTCCACTTTTGCATGTGGAAAGCACAATTCTGTCTTCTGATCACACAAAAAGCAAAACGACTTACTAACATTTTTCTTCTATTTTGTTATAGGATGATTCTGTTTGTGTGCTGTCTCATTGTGCCACTGTTAATTAATGCATGATTCTGGTTAATATTATTGGTACCCTTGCATTTTAGATACATATGTTCTATATTTGGGCAATTTTTAGACAGAAGTAGAGGGTAAAACAATAAAACTTTTAAAGTGTGAAAGAATGGAACAACTGAAAATTTGTCATGACAGTTTTTGGTACCCCATATGAACAATATGAATCACTGTAATGATTATGGTGTTGGCCAACAGGGGAATACTGGGTAAATTGTCTTACGGTTTGGGTTAAAGGAGGGCTGAAAAGGGCCTTCTAACCTTTAAATAACCTCCTAGAATAGAGGAAAGGGGGGCATTGCAGATAATCTGTAGGTAATCTTGTCCCTGGCATGACCAAAACACATGGTAGGCCTGGCCGAGATAGTACACATTTTACCGATAAACTGTAAGTACCTACATGACATGAATAAACCAAAACATGATGGGTTAAATGATTAATTAATTTTTATAATTTGTTCCTTTTTGACTATGGTAAAGACAAGCAAACTGCCCAAGAACATCAATAAAACAATCATAATGAAAATGTTAAAAAGCCTAGAAGGTCATCTCCTGAGACTTTAGAGTCCATATTTCCAGTTTTTACTTATTATAACATATTTACTGCTCATGTAGTTTAAAAAAAGCAGGATGTTGTGGGAGGAGAAAATCCGTCAAACTAGACACAGGCCTCTATTGAAAAATCTGGAGAGCTTAAAGTCAGGGATGTGTACTCTGGGAGGCTACACCTGTCTCAAATTATCCCTTTGCTCTGACTGTGAATGTAATGACAAAACAAGCAAATACATGTAGGAAGCCGTAAGACACTGTCAAACCTTGTTTAAAAAAAAGATAACCCACCTACCTAAAGCTAAATATGGTGTAAGTTCTACAATGAGTGGGACTTCTTTGCTTTTGGTACAGGAGGCCTTATACATATTAATAGAATCATAAAGTCAGAGGATAACAAGGACATTACAGAAAGAAATATGCTACCTGGTATCACAACACTGTGTACATTATGAATTGAAGATCATTAAAACTTTGGTGTCTCGTTAAAACACAAAAATTATTACGCCAAAACGTAAACGTTTCTCGTTGTAACACAAGTATGTAAAAATGCAAAAGGTTTGTGTTATAACAAAAAACGTTTTATGTTAAAACACAAAACTGATCATATTTAATTTTTGTATGATGGCAGCAATGCGCCACCGTAAATCTGAAATTTGTAGTTGGTAAAAGCATTGCATTCTTTCAAGAATAAATGCATTTTTAAACTAAGAAGCAATTCTTAGTAAGGTGTAAGAAGCGCACTGATTAAAAAAAAACACTGCAAACTGCTATCATTGCCAAGGGCAGTGCAAACCAAGTATTATGTAATGGTACCTTTCATACTGTATAGGTCATAAATGTATGAACTGTATATTATTCTTTAAGGAAAAAAAACTACAAACTAGTATAAAAGAAACGGTTTTTGATATATAATGGATATGCAACGACAATATTTTCACAATTTTCCAACCATTTTTATGCACAGGTCGATAGTATGAATGATTTAATTTTCGACATACTATTTGACCTAGCGTCCGATTAGATTTAATTAGATTTTGATTAGATAAAAAAAAAAAAAAAAAAAAAAAAAACATGACGGGACATAGTAACGACTCAAATTAATGACTGAGATGCGGGCAGTGCGCTTATTTCAATTGGGCCAATAAAGAGAAGTTTATTATCACTATTAACACTTTTTTCCAACCTGTTAAAAGCAATATCTATAATAGCCATGTTTGATGTATTTAATATACACAAAGGACACGTTAAAGTGCATATTAAAAACAATAAAACGTGTGCATAACCACACTACCGTCCTCCATATAAGTTAATGCGAAGTTCGGAACGGGTACATAGTATTTTAACAGAACTTTATTAAAAGAAACCACGCCCCTTTCTAGGAAAACTGACCAATGGGATCCTCGGACAGTTTGTAGTTCCGTTATTACTAAGGTTTACGTTTGGTAACCTTTAATGAGCAAAGACCGACATGGCTGGAAGGAAAGTCCTTGAGGTCTACTTAGACATGCTGTCACAGCCTTGCAGAGCCGTATATATATTTCTTAATCACAACAAAATATCTCATACTGTGAAAACCGTGGCTCTACGGAGAGGTGAGCACAGACATAACGTTTACGTTTCACTGGTGGTTAGCGTTGCGTGTGTGTGAGGAGCACACACACACACACACACACACACACACACACACACACGATGTTTATTAGGTAGGCAACAAGCAGTCTGCAACTTTTAGTGTATCCAAAATGTCATTTCAATCTTCATGATGGGATTTTAGGAAAAAGCGACGTGTAACTAGTCACGTTAGTGTGAGGAGAATAAATTAACGTTGCACTGAATGTTCTCACCATTACAATAGCTAACCTGTTTCTTTTGTACATGGGTATGAACGAAGAAAATAAATTTACGACATAATTTTCCAAACAAAAACGTTACGTACGGTAGTGCTTTTGTGAATTCCGTGTTGTACTAAATAAACGGAGTATTGTGACTGAGCGAATAATGCCACCTAGCGGTAAAAAATTCTGCTCTGGTGACATGCAACTAACCTACCAATTTTTTTTTTCCGTTAAATTCAGGAGAAAACAGAACACCGGAATTCACTAAACTCAATCCCATGCAGAAGGTTCCAGTAATGGTTCACAACGGCTTTGTTCTGACTGAAAGGTAAGCAACTGTAAAGAGTTACACATAACACCAAGGTTGAAAACAATGTAAATCCAGCCTATCACTTACATCCCCTCATCGAAAAAAAATAAACCCTAGATCATTAATTTTCTCCGTTACTTAAAAAATGTTCGTGATTCTCTGTGGCCTGTTAAAAAGCTCTGTAATTACAGTGACGCTATACTGAAGTACCTGTCCAGCAACTACAATGTACCTGATCACTGGTACCCACGCCAGCTTGAAAAGAGGGCCAAAGTGGATGAATATACAGCCTGGCACCACATCTACACACGACCTCACGCTGCCAAACTCTTCATTTTGGAAGTAAGGCCAGTTGTTACAGTACCGTCATTGATATCAGAGCTATCTTCATCTGTGGAATATTCAATCTTCTTGCTATATGGGCTCTTTGTTAATAGTATGTTTTAAAAGGTTTATTCACATTTATGTGTACTTGTTAATCTTGTGTTGCATAAGACCTTAAGTATGTAATTTTCTTTACTACATCACTATAATAACCTATGTGAGCTTTACATGCTAGTCTGAAGCCCAAGTAAGTGGGGAAAGTAGGGCAAAGACCATGGCGAACTACTCTAAAAAGATCAAGAAAGTTTTATGGAAATATTCAGTGGAGAGAGTTGGCCCGTTAGATTGCCAAGACCTTGGTATGACTGAGCAGATATCATCCTCATCAGTACTGTGATGTTTCAGTGGCATGACTGAGATATTCCGGTTTTACCTTATGAATGTGTTGCACCATCAACTGCATGACATACGGCCTTAAGTGTCTTCTATGCAACGTGTACATTTACTGGACAACAAACTGTGCTCAGGTGAAATATGTCACTGTGAAATGTGTAGAAAATATGGCACACGTGTCGGGGTGTAGCTGCTGGTTTTGGAAAAGGTTGGGTTTGTGCCAGCTCAGTGTCAACATGATTACTTTAGGTGCTGTGAGTCCTGTTGTGTAGGTGCTGCTGATGTGAATGTTCAGTGCTTTTGCCCAGGTGCTGGCCCCCCGCATGAGTGGACAGCCTGTTGACCCGTCCAGAATTGAGAGGGCGTTAGCAGAGCTCAGCGAGACACTAGATAAACTGGAGAACATGTTCTTAAAGAAGAAGCCCTTCCTATGTGGCGATGACATCAGCCTAGCTGATCTGTTAGCGGTGTGTGAAATCATGCAGGTAGGGTGGACCGAGCCAACTGTGACACAGACTGGTAAGTGTGACCTGGTTGCTGTGCTAATATGTACATCCCTGTCATCCCCTCAGCCTCTAGGTGCTGGCAGAGACATTCTGAAAGGGCGTCCCAAGCTGGAAGCCTGGAGGAGCCGGGTGAAGTCGGCTCTTAAAGATTCTTTTGAGGATGCACATGCGGTTCTTTATGGTATCCAAAAGAAGTTAGCAGCCAAGCTGTGAGGGTGGATTTGTCTGCAGTGAGAGAATCCAGAATAAGATACATCTTATCTAATTTCTCAAAAAACAGGATTTTCAAAATAGTTTTAATTTTTGTGTATTCTTTACTAAAATCACTACTTTTTGAACACAGACGTGTAAATGGGTTTTCCTGAATGGCTGAGAAGCCATATCTTAATTTATCAGAATGTAGAAAAAACACATATAACACTGGAATGGAGGAAAAAAAAGTACTAAAACTATACAAAATGCAATTAAATCAAGCAGGAAAAAAAGATCTAGTTAGTTTCTTAAGTGTTGCAGGGAAATTAGAAAATTGAACAACCATAGTTGAGGAGGGTGTGTTATTCCGACATAGACGAAGGGAGGCATGGCTTCCTTTTCCCTGGTAATTCATCTTTGTCTTCAAGAGCTCTTTTACGACTGCTGGATGGCTAAAGGATGCAGAGAGGGATTACTGAAATCTTTACTTAACACCTTTCTTTTATAAATAAATCAGTCCAAGGTGAAAACCACACATCTGAGAAGTGGAGGAAAAGCTCCCTACCTTGGCACCTGCAGTGGCTTCTCCTGAGTACATGACACTGGAGGCGCTTGTCTTCATAGCCTCATCCTGCAGGAGACAGTATGAGTCAGGTGCAGGGTGGCACTAGTGTTTGACACAAAAAAATTACCATCTCTTAGACTCAAATTACTGCAGCTGCCAGCATAGCGTTTTGGTTCCATGTCTGCACAGTCTCAAGGAGTTGTTTAGCTACATGCCATTAAATATACTTTTGGCACATGTTTAGCTTCATTAAAATGGCAAAATTCAGATATTGGACCCATAGACTGAGCCACAAGACAAAAATGCTGTCCAGCAGTAGAAATGGTAAATGGCAAAAATACACTTTTGTTTGTGTATTTATATGTAATGCTGGGGGGGAAAAATTTGGTTTTGAGGGATTTGGGTTAAATTTTTGTGCTTTGCTAGAACACATTTGTACTACACAGACATCTTCACAAGGCTCTCACCTGCATCCATGGGTGCTGTAGTGCCTCACCGATGGTGAGCCTTTCCTTGGGATTGACCACCAGGAGCTTCTTGACAAGATCTTTGGCTGGAAAGACATGCCATTTTGTTATGTAATGTTTAAAAAAAAAAAAAAAAACGAGCAATCCATCAGACTGCTCAAAAGACACATAAATCCCTTTCACAGTTCTTTTCTGTGGAAGCTCATCCAAATTTACTGCAGAAACTACAGCAGGGCATTTCTGAATCTTCTGTGATTACCTTGATCTGAAATTTTGTCCCACTTGGATGGGATAAACCTATAGCAGCCTCGAGTGATCTGTTCCCTGACAGACATCTCCGACTCTGTGTGGAAAGGGGGGTATCCTCCCAAACTGTAAGGGGAGACAACACATTCCAACTATTAAGACTATATCACTTCCTTTCAGTCAGGGTTAACCTGATTTAGGACTGCTGCAATACATTCCATTAATCATTCTAAAATTTATGTGGTCCATAGTATCCTATGGCAAATGCAAATCACCATAGTCTTTATTTGTCCAGCATTTGCAATATAACAGAAACAAGGGGAAAAAGGGCAAAATCTAAGGTGATCTTGTGAAAAATTAGGAAGAAAAAACATGCAAGATTTCAGTAGGTGCAGGCATTCAGGGCCCCTAACCTACCACACAAAGAGCAGGACGCCAAGGCTCCAACAGTCCACTTCCCGGCTGTACCCCACAGTGATGGCGTTCGTGAACACCTCCGGCGCCAGGTACGTGGGTGTGCCGCACAGGGTTTTCATCAATGATGTCTCCTCCAGGATCTTTGACTGACTAAAATCTGTCACCTGAAAGGAGGGACACAGCAATACTCTTTCAGACTGGTGTGAGAACACAGGTCATCCCTGAGAGGGAACTCTGCTACAGTGAAGCTCAGATCTGGAGTACTGTAATATTTACATGCTTGTATGTGTTTGCCTGACAGCACTGACCACTCAAGCCCACCTTTAATGTTGCAGTTGGATTGCAATATCAGAAAAAATAAGCAGTAGTACAAAACTTTCTTGTATAACTCATAAACCTTTCACATTAAAGGTTCTGAGATAGATAAACATCAGTAATTTTTGGCAAGAGCAGGTCTTAATTAGAACCGGACAAACAGCGAGTCGCAACAGAAGCAGACAATCTGGACTGAATCTTCTAATGACACACACAAGCTGCACAACTGTCAGGTTCACTTTAAACTGCTCAACTATATGAGAAGCTTAAAAAAAGGAGCCAAGAGCAACATTCGCAAGACAACTAAGTTGTCTTTTTGACAAAGACTTGCTTTGAACTCCCCTCCCCCTCCCCCTAATTGATGGAGATAAAAATTTCAGAGAAAGTAACAGCTGACTTTAATGAGACAGATGTCATCATGCGAGGAAAGCAGGATGTTCTCCGGCTTCAGGTCCCTGTGGATGATTCCATTGTTGTGGAGATACTGAAGTGCAAAAAAAGGTGTCAATGATTGATCAGCATCTACATCTTTTTCAACAATATTTCTAACATCAACAATTAGCCCATAACTTATGCAATTCATTCAAATGTACATGCCTAAAATTTTTCGGATATCTGAACAAAGAAAATTTTATATAACTGTCTGTATGTACTTACCTCCACTGCTAACAACATCTGATAAAAATAGAGTTTGGCGATGGGTTCCCTTAGCTGTTTCTTTTCTTTGACCCTGTCCAACAACTCCCCTCCCTCCATGCTGAAAGAGACACACTTGTCTTTAGACAAATTACATTGTGGGTCTTTACAGGGCAACAGAACATTAAATGGTTTAAATGGTTATTTCTTTCACCTCTCACAGAATGTGCATCTTTTAATTTGACTAGCATGTATACAGAAAGTCCAACTTTATATATATATATATATATATATATATATCCAGACATATATCAACTACATATTATAATCATACACTGCACACCAGTTAACTAACAGTGAGTTGAATAAGTAATTTTAATGGTTCACCACTTTGTTCTCTAGCCAATATAACAAACACAAGAAAACCACATGATAATGCTGGGCCCAAATCTACAGCGTGAAGCAGGGCAAATACATTTTCATTTTCAGGTTTGCAATACAAACTTAACCCACTAGATAAGGCGAGTTCAAAACAGCGGTTTACTATTAGACATTCAAGGAAATGGATCTGAAGAACGGAGAAGCATTTTAAATTTGTAATACCAAAAGTGAATATCTCTGTTTCGTCCTTGTTATTGCAAAGCAACACTAGAGATGGATGTTTCAAATAGTGAGCAGGCTTGCATAAATGAATTCTAATGTTCGTCACATTCCCTGCTACAGCCAACATCTGTGTACGCTGAAGGTCACATGAAGTTGCGGAAGCTTCTGCACATTCCAATTGGTGGAGCAAAGCATCTCTCCCCGCTGACAGCTTGTCTTTTAAAATCCATTTTAACCCCTGAATGGCGTTTCGGTTTGTCGGGTCTGTTTTTATGTTTTTTCAATGTTTCAATGACCCAAATAATATAAACAGGTTAAACGAAGCTATGTTGGCCTATATTTGCATTAAAAGTGCCCCCCCCCAGACTGTAATTAACTATTTTTCATGAACCATTTCTGTTAAAATAAAGACCTGTTTTGATAATAAACTGTATTAAAGTGCTAACTGCATACTATTAGCCCAAGAGCCAGAGATGACACAGAAAATAAACAAAAGCAAACATACCACGTTAACATTTCTGATAGATGTTCCATTTTACTGCATGCTTACATTTTGATGTGTAACTGAATTATTAGTACATTTATAGTATATACCAAAACTGACTTTGAAAAGAGGTCCTGTGGACGTCATGTAAGATTCCAGCCGTTTCCCTAAACTTTCAATGTGACGAAGTCTTTTAAATCTGCTGTTAAAAAAAGCTCTCTTTATACATTTTTGCCATAAGCTTTATTATCACTGCCCTGTTTCTTGGTACCCCTTCACTAACACAGAAGCCCATAACAGCTTTAAGATGGTATACACCAAAGTATGTGACTGGCAACATTGTAAAACTTCAGTAACTTCCATGGATTCCAAAAGCCAACAGCCATGTTTGTATTTCTTGATGATCATGCAGACTTCCCTTTGATAAGTTCTATAACTGTTCTCCTGAACTTTACTTTTCATTTAATTACTCTAAAATACCCATGGTCATCACAGTTGAACCTGTGGTAGAAATTTATCAAGTAGTTTTCAGACACGGCTTTCTTTATCTTGACATTATAAAAAAAAAAACGGTGGACAACTTTGCTTAGCAAGTTAGAGCAGTTTGAAAAGCGCAAATTAATTCTGGTCTTCCTTTGCGGCCAACAAGGCGTACGCAATTATAACCTTTTCACGTTTCTTTTATATACCTGGTCTACAGACATTTTTCTCCATTTTATGCTTTGTCAACACCGTTGTTTTCCAAATAATGACCGAAGAACTAAAAAGTACAAAATACTATTTTAATATGTATTAACGTTATTTTGTAGTTCTGCTACCTATAAAATTATTTTTTAAATGTGGGGTGTTTAGAATGAAGGAATTCTTTACTTACTATTCTAAAACAATGTAATAAGAGTCTTCTGTTTGGAAGAAATCTTCAGTTTTGATCAAGCATGGCTGTCACACATGAAAACAAAAGTTTCACTGTGTATGTTAATCAAAGTTTTGTTAGCACCTCAGAAAACCAGGTGACTGTCGCAAGACATACAAATAAATTAAATGTCATTGTGAAAATTGAAAAACGAATTCTGCATGTGTATGGTAATATCTGACATGCGTTTTAATAACTTTACCATTTTATAACAAAATTGACACTATACTATCTTCACAGAGGCATCCTACAATACCATTTTAACATGCACCAGCAGTCATATATGAAGTCAGTATGTAACAAAATTCAACATATACTCACGTACATGATCAATTTTTTTCAAAATTTCAATTTCTCTTTCAGCGTTTCGAGTTGCAGTCTAGTCACGGGGGGGAAGGGAGGAAAAACTTATTGTTTAGAAATAACACAAATTATTCTACAATAAAGGATGAACATGAATATTAAAAGGCCCCATACATACTCCAACAGATGGAAAATCATTCCTATTTATGGTTTTCACAGCAACTTTTTTGCATGTGGCTCTTTCGAATGCCAATTTCACCTCTCCACAGACACCACTGAAATAAAAACAGAACTGTGAAATAAAGAACAGAATTGTGCATTGAGCACAAGCAATGTCATTCTGGAGGCTGCGTACATGATCAGACAGCAGTTTGTTTGGGATTAGTCTACTTACGATCCAATTTTTCGGGAAATCAGGTACTTGTCTTTGAAGTCTGTGGGGAGATTTGACTGCTCATCAGCCATGAGGTCAATGAACACGAAGACTGCAAAGTAGAAGGGTGACAACAATAACGACTCAGGGATGAGCCCTGCTGGCATGGTCAGGCATGATTAACCTCAATACTAGAAATCGATCACCAAAACAAGCTACTCATCATGCAGAGCTCATGGTTATAATAAAGCAGGTCCCGCATAACCAACATCTGTCCCAAAATGACATCATACAACAGTTAGTTCTCACCAAGTAATTTGATTGGACAAGAGGCATTCCATGAGTGCTAATATACAGTACAACAGCACTGGCATGTTTAACTATATGTGCCACTCTTCTTCACAGGAGATCTAATCGTTAATTACACTAGCTGTTGGTCGCAAGTTCAATTGTACATTGTAATTAAAATAACTGATTAAGTGAACAAATAAATCTGTTGTTGCTTATTATTGTCAACTAAGAAATGGCAATTTGTAGAACTGTTGTATAAAAGCAATACACCACTTGACGTCACGTTGTTCTACTGAATATCAGCACAGCTGTGATGTCTTCCCCACTCAGCCTGTGGCCTCATGCCTACAACTGCATCACAGCTATGCTGATATTCTGTACAATAGTGCTCCCCCTTGTGTGATATTGCTTGATTATATTTCAGTTTGTAACCAAAACAGTTAATTTTATATAATCAGCACAAACTTAATGGCTTCAAGAATGTAGTGTTGCATTTATAACGGCTGACAAGATTGTCACCATCAAATGTCCACCTCTAAAAAAGTAGTAAGTGTGTTTCTGTCTGTGGCTACTGTAATCAGCCATGACAGATTAACAATTAGCAGCAGTGAACTATACAAAAGTTTATTAGAATGTACTGCATGAAAAGTCTCTTCTTCTGTGGTATACAGTACTCTGCTTTTAATACAGGGTTGCTAAGCTCCAAGACAAATAATTAAAATTGTTTTAAACCAAAGTATGACTGTGCTTTCAGTTTTGTAGAACAAAAACTTATCGTTGTTCATTACTAATGAGGCTAGATGAGAAACCACAAACAGCTAAGAAATACAGCACACTCATACCATCTCACTTGTTCATAATGCAGAACAACACTTTAACTTCTCTAGGTGGCCATCAGGTATATAGAGGACAATTCACCAGGTCAATGAATACTTGTAATGTTCTTATATAAAGGCTCTATTGTAAGCATCTCAACAAGTCACCACAACAAATGACAAAGTATTGGGAACATTTGCAAGCCAATAAAGTAGCCCTGCTGCAGGCCCAGCAGGCCTACCTTTGTGATTGGGACGAGCCAAAGCAAGCTCTGCATTGTTGGCTAGTGGTAGCTTCTTGCCCTTTCCAATAATCTTCCCATCCACAAAGGTTCCATTTCCACTGTTATCCTCTATGTAAACAATGTCTTGTTCCTTAAAATAAGATAGGTCACAGATGTCAAAGTTCATGAACAGCAGAGTTTTCATCCTCAAAAAGAGAAATGGACTAAGGATTTCTTTTTTAAACATTTGCACTTTCAGAAAAATCTATGCATCTCAGATCATGAGAGGAATACAAGCCATTATGAAAGTGTTACTCACCCTGAATATCCTGAAATGTTTCTTACTGTAGGTTATATACTTATCTGACCCCTTTATAACTGGGTCATTGAAAGAATAATGGCATGATCTCTCACGTCCAAACCAATACTCATCCTCTATACAATCTGAAAGAAAATATTAGATTTCTTATTTATTTTGCTTTGTTCACAAACCTTTAAAAATAACTTTATATGCAGGTATAACTGTGTATCTTAAATAATAAATCAGGTTTTTAATACAACCTTCATATTGTGATTTTGCTACCTGCAGATGGTACTACTGAAAGGAAAAGAGAAAACACACATGCACACACCATGTTGTTGGCAGACCTTGTCTGGTGAAGTAGCATTATGAGTGGAGGACTATGGTAAACATGCATTAGTGGGTCAGCGGTGTGACCTCACCCACTACCAGTCAGGTTGTAAAACTAACCGGTCCCTGACATTGGGATTGAGGCCCCTGATTGTAATAAACTAATTTTCTGGCCTTTTAATCACTGCAGATTTGTGATGATGTGGGTCTGACCCCCATACTCACAGACCTCCAGCACAACAAGTCTTATTGCTCTTCTGCAGAAGCGCTAACCAACATGCACATAAGAGATCTATTACATTTTTTTTTTTTTACATCATAATAAAATCTTAATCTGAAGTGCAACCCCTTACTGTGCACTCGGAAGCCCTTCTCCATGGGCAACAGACGACCCCAGGGTTGGGGCTCAGGTTCCTCCAACTCCTCTGGTATGGATGCCAGGTCTCGCACAGGGATGGTGTCCACAGAGCTGAGTGTCGCTGAGCCAGATGATGATGACGACTGGCTGGCCGACCCAGGAGCAGATGACGAACTCGAGCCACTCTGTGATTGTGTCTGGGGCTGGGACTGGGACTGAGACTGGGTCTGTGACTGGGAGGAGTCTGCGTCTTGGGACATGGTGCTGAACCCCAGGTGAAATGAACAACAGGTGAGACAATAGCTAGACGCAGTAACTACACACAGTGACTAAACTGGATATTTTATCAGTGCATCATGCGAATTATAATCCATTGTAAGGCTTTATATTATTATAGGAGACAAGAGAATTATTTAGGAATTATTATACAGGAATTATTTCATTCCAACCTTTACTAAAAATAAGCTTCCAGCTTTTAACTAAATCTTTTCCCATTATATGTCATTATCTCCCTTTTTCTCGTCTAGATTTAAAATTTACCGTCCATGTCCATAACGTTTTGTTTGATGTACTTCCGCTATTAATGAAACTCGTGCACTTGTGTACTGTCAAGTACATTAAGAAAGCAGCCGTGTCTATTAACGTTCATTATTATCCCGCTTACTTTTAGAAATATTCAGTAACTTTTACGTAAATACGACTGCTAAAATGCAATAACAGAAAAATCAAACATTCCCGAAAATGCAAAAGTGCACTTAAGTGTAGGCCATAAGTAAATATCGATGTTAATATCTAATTACTTTCTGTTTGACAATACATTCAATTCCGTACAGTTAACACTATAAAATAAAGCAGCAAAACTTGCATTATAAGCGGAGCTTAGTATATTCCTACCCGACAATCACTTTGGCCAAATGACAAAATATAAATACGGGTCATCAACAATAATACGAGTAATTAGCGGCTAATGAAAAAGTTCAACCAGAAAAACATGCACGTACAATAAGTAAATATATAAAGTACTCACTACAATTTTGCATCACGTTCGAATAAACACTGACATACAAATAATATATTTTATACAATATTTCATAACTCTGATTCAAATCTAACCTGAATTTTCGGTCATATAATTTTGAAAACACGTGCAATACACAGATTTTGTTTTTACGCCAATCGAAACACTGGCAGCACCCACAAACTTACACACGTGACAAATTCTGCCAATCGGAGCAGGTATGAACAATACACTTGTGGGTAATGTAGTTTTAAAAACGTGCGTTTTAGCGGATTGCTTTTTACAGTATAAACAAGTTTTTGCCCATGGTCTTTACGATGCAGGTGCGAATTAACCATCGTTAAATACCTCATCCAGTGATTTCCCCAAGAAGGATTTTTATTAAGTTTCAAAAGTAAAGACTACATATGTTGCTTCCGTGCTCCCAGTGAAATGGTCCTTTATCCGGCGTCCCCATGTGAATATAACGCACATGCTAAAGGCTGATTCAAAACTGCATAGACACACAGTCAACAGGACATTCGCACCATAAGCTTCCTTCGGTATATAAATATGTTTCAATTAACTTATTCATATCTAAGTGTATAACTGCAAATTCTTTAAAACCTCTTCATACCGTGGCAATGACGGCTGCGCCTCACAATTTGTCATAAAGAGACGTAAATATACAATTACATATACTGCTCAGGTCGATATCTTCATCACAAAAATAAAACTTTAAAATTATTCAGATTTTTACTGCAAGAATGTCTTGTCCGGCAGCATTGCACTTCCGGTTGACGGTCTCGAGGACAGTGATATCTGCGGTTACGTCATCATTCAACAGGAGTCCCGGTAAAGCATGCACACCCTTAAGAAATTTGGAGTTAGATGTTTATCTCGGCTTATTCAAAATGATAGACAACCTTTATCGAACAAGCTGCCGGCTTTGAAGCCCCTTTTTACTTCTTACCCAGTGTCGGTCATGGCAGACACCTTTAGAAGTAAAAACGAACTAGTTTGTTCAACACGCTACAGGAATGTACAGTTCCACTGTGTTTATATTGACATCTTGTCCAGGGGGCTTTGTGCGCTTTCACAGCAGCGAAGCTGCTGGAGATGTGGAGCGGCTCTGATGACAACTCCAGCGTTTTTCTGCCAAGATTGTGACGTTATCCAGTCTCCTGATCAAAATGTTACCTACTTCGACATCATGGAGTGGTGAGTGTAGATGTCAGTCCATCTTTTCTCGCCATTTGTTAACGCCGATGGATTAATATATACGTCAAACAACGGTGGTGTTCTGACTAGTTCACGGCACTAGTAATATGAGGGCTCCGTTGTTGTTACAAAAAAAAATTTCTGTTCTTTACTCTGTAGCAACAAATACATTACACCCATTAATACAAACACTGTTGTTTGGTGTATAACCCTTCTGTGCTGCGTACAGATAAAGCATGCATACCATGTCTGACCTCATTTATATTTAAAAATTCTCCCCATCAAATATAATTGTCCACGGACTTTTTATCCACTTAGTAGATTAGCAGTAGTATATTTCTTATAAATTAATTTGTTGGAATGTTTAATTTTTTTCAGTTTCTGCTGTTAACTTACTGCCTCAAGTAACGGAAACAGTATTTCCATGCAAATTTTCACAAGCTGTCTTGCGCAGTCATGTTGCAGTCCGTTTGTACAGGTCGAATGTTTAATCGCACACCCTAAGTTAAGCAACACCTTTGAGCAGCAGATGCGAAGTGTGGACACACCAGGGCCTGGGCTGGGCTTTTTCAGTGCCGCTCAGCAAATTGTACAAATGTAAATGCACCCTTTGTGGTCAGAAAGCATTGTGTAGCTCTGCCTGACCATCCATTTAGGACCACTGTAGTGAACTTGCATCATGAAGTTGTGTTCGGTGTTCAGTAGTAACTACTACATATTACTGTGTAGTCTTAAAATTGTCTGAGAGAATTAATGTATAAATGCAAGAAGGCTTGATTAATGCCAAAATTTCATTAAATTAAATTTAATTTCCTTTCTATATTATATTCCCGTCTTAAAGTTTTACATCTGAAACTGCTGTTGTCCCATTTTACTGAAGTCCTTTATGCAGCTGTTTACATTGACTACCATGCTATGATTTCTGGTTACATTGTTGATCATGTTAGTGGTACCACAACAAATGAATGACAACAGAAATTGACGTTTTATATAAGTCAGCACTTCAATTATAAATATGTTGCCATAACAGCAACAAAAATTTGTGGTAAGGTGAGATTTTTAAAGATGCCATTCTCTTTCTCTAATAACGCAAGTGTGTTTTGTGATTTAGGAGTGTCCTTTGTATCGTGAACTCAGACATTGTTTCTTTTCAATTTTAGTGACAAATCCTTTGCACTGGACATTCAGAAGCTGCAGCAAAGATATTTGCACCTTCAGCGATATCTCCATCCTGACAACTTCAGTCAGAAATCTGAGGTACTAACATGTGCTTGGCATTCTGATGTAAAATGATCATCTGTGATATTTTTCACATTGAAAGACTTCAGGATTGTTTAAAAGCAAGCAGTATTCACCAAAAGAATTTAATTCAATGTACATACTTCATTCATATGCATTCTCTATTGGGTTTCCTGCCCCCCAGTAATTTATAGACAAACGTTGACAATACTTGTTGATTATGCTAGCCACAACTCATCAGAATTTCTTAAAAAATTCTACCACAAAAAATGAAGTGGTTTAGAACTGCCTGTATGTTCTTTCTTGCAGTTTTTATTAGTAATTTAGATGATATGTATGCCACAAAATAGGGTTTCAAATTTAATTTTCTTGCAAAAACATTTTTTTTTTTTTTTTTTTTTAGAAAGTGTTTTCTGTAATCCTTTTTAAGTATATTGCTGGTAAAATTGCCAGCCAACCCACTTTTTTTAATAGAAGTGTCAGTATGGATTTGTTTTCTGCCCTTTGTCACGGTGATGTGCTTTTTATTGCTGGCTCTCAACAGCAATAGTAATATACAGCAAACTTATAGTTTATAAATCGTTTATTTGTCAGGTTTGGGACCAGAGCACTGGCGAATGGTGACATGGAGCCTTTATAGCTTGCCAGTGGATCTCGGCTTCCCACAACGTGAATAACGTGCTCTGTTTCACTTGCAAGTGTGTGCAAAAGCTACATAAACAAAAGCCTTTAAATATACATAAATACAGTATAGTACAGGCATTGAAACACGACGCAAGAGTGAACCACATGGCGAGAGAAGGGGGAATGTTATAATTGAAAATCAGTGAATGAATCCAGTGACAAGATGGGCCTGCTTTACTGTGTACATACAATCTGTATAACAGCATTTATGTGGCAGTGCAGATATGCCTTCTGTCTTCTACTAGCTACCTCACTTTGATGCTTGCTGTTGCTGTCATTGTGATGTAGGCTCATTCACTGAATTTCTGCACCAAAACCTGAACAGCTCACAAAGGATGAAAATGGATGTGTCACAATTCTGTCAAGAACAGAATATTTGTACCATAAATCCTGAATTTTTTGTTGTGAATTCCAGTTGATTACTAGATAAACTAGATATTTTTCTGGAACCGTGTTTAATTCTATGACATGTGCCTTCTGTTTTGTCCATTTATATTTTTTACAATTTTCTTTTACAGGAGGAGCAAGAGTATTCAGAGACCCAGTCAGCACTGGTTAACAAAGCATACAGCACTCTTCTTAAGCCTTTAAGTCGGGGCCTTTATTTGGTATGTTATTTTGTGTTTATTTCCTTTCACATTAATTTCCTTCAGTGGGGCTAGGTAGCACCCTTATTTTTGTTCACAGGTAATCTAATTAATTCAGCAGCATGTTTCAGTAGTTCTACAAATATGAATGTTTAGGAGAACTTGAATTTGCATCTGACAGACACTTAATACTGCTTAAAGGGGAAATGAGGCTTGGTTTAACCCAACAGGAAGCAAGCTAAACCAGCTGGAGGCTGATAATTACACTATGACACAATCCCACCCACCATAGGTTTTGAAGAATCATTTCTCCTTTTTCCACATGCACACCACAGTCTGGATCTCTCTTCCTGTGACAAAAACATTTCTTGCTGCCTTTTTTAGACTTTTTAAGTGGCCAGTTCCTGTTTATAAGTGTCTTATTTCCTTTGAGCTGGAACTTGGGGGTTTACACCTGGAAGAAGGGACGGACAGTGGGGCAGATCCAAAGTTTCTCCAGGAAGTCATGGAGCTTAACGAACAATTGGCAGGAGCGCGGAGCAAAGAGGAGGCCAGTGGGATAGGTCGTTCCATCAGAGGTTGGGAACATTTATTTAATCCACTTTGTTCTGCATATCTACTGATATCTACCCAAGGCAGGAGCAGGTATTGAAGGGAATAAATGGTATGGACAACCTCAATGTGTGTACTGTACATACAGGAGTATAATGAAGCTGTTGACACAGTTGTAATCTTCATGTTTCTAGACAAACTTCAAGATTTGACTGAACAAATAAACTCATCCTTTCAGAAAGGTACAACATTTCCTAATCTCCCACCCCACTGTTTCTGCAGAATAAAGCAGTAGCGAAGTAATGCCTAATTCTGCTTGTTAAATTGAAATGTTTATTTTTATTCCTCAGGAGATCTTCAGATGTCAAAGGTGCTTCTTGCTCAAATGAAATACTACATAAATGTTGAGGAGAAGGTGAAGGATAAACTGTCTGAATCCATGTGACCATCTTTAATGATGCCTTCTGGCATAGTGTTTGTGTGGTTGCACATCTATTTATGTACATATTTGTATGAGTAAGGAGGTAACATATTTCTGCTTGGATTTTTTTAAATAGTGCTTTTAAAATGTGTAAATAAAGTATTTATATTTCTTAGTGACTGTTTGACTTTCATCAATTGCATCTCTGACCCCCTGGTGAGTGAAGCTGATAGCAGCTCAGCCTACACTGAAAATGTGTCCCTAAGCTGTCTCACAGCAGACAAACTGAAGGCCTTGGCTAGTAGCCAGCCAGTGACTGATCTCAGATTCAGGCTATAGTCAATCTCCAGTTGAAGCAGTTGCAGGATATTTATTATTTTAAGTGCAGATGCAGTAATTTCTTGCTATACTTGTTAAAAAGTGACAGCAAAAGGACTGGATCAGTATTGGCAAACTGTCAGCTGGTCACAGGTGAGGAAACATTTGAACTTTTTGGTGAGAACCAGAACTGTACTGAATTACTTGGATTTTTGCCTTTTTCTGCTGCCAGGCTCATTAGTGGTGTGAAACTGTTGGAAAAGGCCAAGGGCTGGGCCAAAAAGGCACATTACAAACAGAGCAAGATAGCCATTTTCTTTTTTTATTTTATTTCCTGTCTATATCTAAATCCCTTCCTAGCTAAGATGTTCAGCTGGGTCTCACCCTTTGTGCCTTTCACTGACAACTTGTCATTTTATTTCTGTAAAGTGCTGGTTGGTAGCAGGCTAGCAGCATCGTCCTGCCCTGAGTGCTTGTATGGAAACCGCTATCAGAATTTAAATCTGTGTTATTTTATAAAGCTCTATGCTGGAAAGCTCAGTGAGAGGAGCCGTACTGTCAAAGTTTGGCTTTAGTTTATGAGAACCAATCTTTAGCTTTGATCCAAAGTGGTATGTCTGCAGTTGGCAATGTGCAAGTGGTAATGGGAGATAAACCTTGGATTTAAAGGGTTTACAGGGCGTGTACTTTTATCACTCTGAGGTATGGTGTTCTGGAGCTCACTGTTGGGTTGTTTCTGGCCGACAGGATGAGAAGCACAAGCGCAGTCGATGCTCAACGCTGCATTTGGAACAGGGCTAAAGGACATTTAACATTTTATTCATTTAGCAGACGCCTTTGTTCAAAGCGACTTACAATGAATAACAGTACATGTGCATGTCCCAAATGAGGTTAAACAGTATCAAAGAATCTACTAACAGTAAGTGCTGTTCTATCATCAAAGTGTACCCGATTAAGTCTGGCAATTTTCACAACATCATTCAAGTAAAGCATAAAGACATAAACAGTAAGTATGAAATAACTAGAGAAACTGAAAATGAATTAACTAGACAAACATTTGCAAGCCAGCAGCCAACTCCATTGCCACAACTAAGCGAATGAAAGCGTGGAAAGATTTCATGTTTTAAGTCCTAAAGTGCACCCTGAAGAGATGTGGATAGCGATGATGAAGTCCTCAAAGCAAGCGGAAGTTCGTTCCACCATATAGGCAAGAGAAGAGCCTAGGTTTACCAGGTTTTAGGATTGGTGAAACCAGTCTCTTCCCATTGGCAGACTGCAGAGAATGGGAGGGGACATAGTTCTTGATTCGGGACCGCAGGTAGCCTGGAGCATCCCCATTGATGGCCTTGTACGTCAGCATCAGGGTCTTGTATTTGATGCGTGCCTGGACCGGAAGCCAATGTAGTGAGACAAGCAGGGGAGTGACGTGACCGTTTGGGGACATTGAAGATGAGACATGCTGCTGCATTCTGGATCCTCTGGAGAATATATATTGGAGAACATAAATTAGGTGAAATGAATGACTAGTGTTAATAGATGTTCCAAAACAAGTATGTTTTGTCCAGCTACTATGAGTACGAGCCAGTTCTGATGGTGGATTTTAAAAACTAAGAGGTCTGCTCCAGTGCAGAATGTAACTCCACATGTTACCATCAGTGCTCAGTCATCAAACTAGTGTTATGTGTTGTGGCAGGTATCCAGTAGTTCCATGACAAAAATTTACTACTCTGTCAGCACACCTCTCTCCCTTTTGTATTTTCTTAAAACAGACTGTAAATTAATGTGGAAAACTCCAAAACATCTGGGCACCTAACAGTGGCAGTAAAAATATGCTTGACATGACTGTGTAAGACAGACAAGGCTGTCAGTGGGTTTTGGCAGGTTCTTGTGTAGTATGACTGCTGTCTCATTTAAAAAGCTGTTTCCTGGGAAAAATTTGAACTGAACGTGATGGGTTTCATGTTCTATCCTGCACTCTTTGGATTACAGAAAAAACTATATAACAGTTATCACCTTACATGACTAAATGTACTGTGTGCTATGTCTACACTAGTGTGTGGTTGTGTGCATACAGCTATCTAGGTATGTAATTCTGACATGCACAAATCAGTTTTTATGTGGGAAATTGCAGAGAAAAATTTGAATAAATCTTGTGGAAACTACCACAAAAAGATGAAGTCAATGCAGGTGCCTGGGAAAAGTGAGCAGCTGCCGGTTTTTACTGTCTGTCGTCAAATTCAGGATAAGTCACTTGTGTCATATTAGTTGGGGAACTTCTGGAACTTCTGGAATTTCAAATCAAGTCAAGTCAAATCAAATCAACCCTTATTTTTATAGCACCTAAACAACAGCTATAGAGCTGAACCTAGGTGCTAAATGAAGTATAAAATCAGGAATGCAACACAAGTAGACATAACATTTGGGAGTTATGGAGAAGAATGTCATGACCCTCTGATAGGTACCAAAAGCTTGAGTAAATAAACGTTTTCAACCTCGCTTTAAAGAGAGAGAACTCATTTACGGTATGAAGATCAACAGGTCAGGAGTTCCATAGTGTGGGTGGATCCACAGAAATGTTACCACAGGATTTGTATCTTGATCTTGGAACTTCCAACAAACACTGCTCAGATGACCTGAGAGAGTAGCCAGAATTGCATTTGAGTACGAGGTCAGCAAGGTAAGTTGGGGCCAGGCCATTGAGGGCCTTAAAAACAAATATCAAAAGATTGAATTTAACTCTACGTTGCACGTAATGTGATTGTGCTTTGAGGTGTCAGTCAGAAAGTGAGCGGCCATGTTCTGAACCAACTGTAGCTAATGTAAAGAAGACTGGTTGTTACCTCTGTATAAGGCATTACAGTAATCTAACCTAGAACTAATGAGAGCATTAATTGCTTTCTCCAGGTCTCTCTGACCTAGAAAAGGTTTAACCTTAGCTAAAGCTGAAAGTAACTTGTTCTCACAACTGCATTGGTTTGGCCTTTCGTAGCACAGATGGTCATTAAAAATTAACTTCAGATTTCTGACCTCGTTCTTGTTCTTTAGCGCTAGGTCTCTGACGTTTAAGTCAGGAAGATCACGGATGCCAGGTCTGCTGAAAATGACAAATTCTGATTTGGTTTCATTTAAGCATAGAAAATTCTGAGCTACCCACTGCTTAATTTCATTTAAGCAGTCGAACAATCGCTGTAACGGATTGGAAGTTCCAAGTTTTACAGGCATGTATAACTGAACATCATTGGCGTAAAGAGGAAAACACAAGTTATATTTCCTAATGACAGAGCCCAGAAATAACAAGTACAGAGAAAATAGAACAGGTCCAAGCATTGGTGTTTGCAAAAACTGAGTTACGTAATGAGTTGCGAAACATATTGTAGCGACCGCCGCGTGTGGCGGCAGGACGACTGCAGTGATGGTGACGTCACCCCAAGGGGTTGAAGACAAGAGACCGATTGGCTCCCAGAGCTAAAGACTTCAGTCTTTGGCTCAGCGGGCTATTCCCCTTGTCTTGTGCATGGGGCGACCTGGGTTTGAAACCAGCCTGCTCTCTCAGTCGGTTACAGTATTTATTATATATGACATGAGCTATCTGTAGTTTTAAGTGACTTGACTAGATTTAATCATTTAAAAAGTATTATTTTAAGCCTTGTTCAGACTACCCAGTGGATTCGCACCACGTGATGTACAGCTGGCCGTCAGCGTGTGATGTACACACTACATAACTGATCAGTGACGTAGTGATTGACACTACACTGTCTCAGCCCAGGAGAAAATGATTTTCAAAATCACAAAAACACAAGATTTGACATTGCATATAGAGCAAATGCATGAAGCTATAATTAATCATATACATATATAATTATAAATATATACAGGGTATGATTTGTCTAAAAAGAAAAAAAAACTGGGACAAGTGGGCCATTTTATTAAGAAACTTTTATTTTCAGTTGCAAACTTGCCTCTGAGTTGCCTGTTGTCCACAGCAAAGTGTGCACAAGGTCTGATTTCCTCTGACAATAAATCCACATTCCTTTGTTCAACTTGGTTGGAACAAATGGCTAGAATTTGGTTTACTGTCTACATGATCCCACCAGGGGCAGCACTTAATGCTAAAAGACAATGACACACATCTAGTGGTGTAAAGTTCATGAAGGAATGGACCAAAAGAAGTGACTCTAAAACTAAATGAGTGCTAACTTGAAACAATTGTCTTTTTCAATGTCTATGAATAGACCCTTAAATGAACCTTTCAGTACGCATTGCTGAAAAGATCCAGACTGCACGTCCGGCTTACAAAAAGTCCTGTGAAGTGTGAAAAAAAACTACAATACATTAAATGTTAAGTACATTTCACTGACTAATACCATTGTAGATTTTTGTGCCAGCATAAATAGTCGCACGTGCCACAACTGGCACATCTAGATTACTGACCCTTGATCCTTCCTTGTTTGGTCTCCTGTTCTTAGCTCTCATTGACTACTGCTGACAGACCATTTGCCGCACAAATAAGAATTTACATTCACAAATTCACCTGTTCTGTATGTGTTTTGGATTGTGGGGATAAGCTGGAGAATCTAGAGCAGGGGTGTCCAGTCATGGTCCTGGAGGGCTGCAGTTGGTGCAAGTTTTTCTTCCAACCAATTCATTCATTTTGATTTGACAATTATTTCAATTAAATATTAATTACATCCTTGCTTCTCTCTATTCTTCCTGATCATTTACATATGTTTGCAATTAGTTGTCTTAATCATTTGAGTGAACATAACAGAAAGAATGTAACAAATATATAAATCACACATTACAATTTCGCTCTAACTGCAGAATCAGAGTAGAAGTTGTCTACATAATTTAGCATGGTGTTATATTCAAACCAGGAATAATTAATTGCATTGAAATTGTAATAATAAAATAACAGCAGAAACAGGTGCCAATGTCAAAGAATGTTTAATCAGGAGCAGTGACTTAAGGACTTAAATGATCATTAACAAAAAATTGATCAAAAGATCAAAGTATATCATAATTGTTAAAAAATGCTAAAAAGCAACATCAGCAAGTCCTCATCATGTTTTCAAAATTCTTTTGAAAAAAGAATTAAGTTTGTTCAGAATTTCTGGATCGACACAATTATATGTAACAATTATACAAAAAAGTCAATAATGGTTAAATGACATTAAGGTTGAATTAACAGCAAAAATTGGCTGAAACAAAAACCTGAATCCACTGCAGCCCTCCAGGACCATGATTAGACACCCGTGATGTAGAGTAACCCAGCACAGCACATATACTGTACTGGGTGAGCATGCCAGCTCCACAGAACCGATGGAGAGAGCAAAGTCTACAACCCTGGAGGTAGAGGAAACAGTTGCCTACTGAGCACATGTAGCAAAGTGTGAGTGTGATGCTATGGTGAGAATTCCCTGGCAGTCAGGAGAAGAGTCTAATTAGCCCCCCCAGTGAAGGACTTTGGTCTTTCATTCACAAGATTAATCATCTGGGAATTGCGTGGGTTGTGAGATTGTGAGTTTAAATCTACCCAGATTGTGCCTGTTTACACAATTGTGCTGTGGTCATTGCAAAAACTTTGTGAAAGATATGGCTGAATTTACATTATTTTGCAAATATATGTTGTAGCATTCAAGCCTCCCTGTTTCACCAGTAATTAGCTAGGCTGTTTCTGGCCATTTTGCTGCCCTAAGTGGGCCACTGATGGCTCTTGTGGACCAAAACATATAGTGCCAGTAAGAGCTAAATAAAACAAACATGAATAAATAGAAAAACCCATTACTTTTTGTAAGGAAAGATTTTAATATTTTCCCCTGGCCTTTTTCCATGCAAGCACGCACACTCGCGCGTGCGCGCGCGCACACACACACACACACACACACACACACACACACACACACACACACACACACACACCAGCAGATGGCACTCTAGATGACTTCCTAGACACACTATGACTAGAAATGGCATTCATGGTTAAGTGTAATACTGTCTTACTCTATAAAGCTAGCTTGTTTCTAGGAAAAAAACCTTGTAAGACATTTGCAGCAGGGTTGAAGGAGCATTAAAACCATTTATAATGACCATATTAAAAATAAAGTACATTCTATAGTCTAGCACTCAATTCTTTAATACCTTTAGAGGTTTCAAGAGACGCAACTATTGGAATTAAAACGGAGTTAAAATTGCTTAAAAAGTGGCTACAGTAGTCAGGGTAAACTGAACATGGTTTGTGTCAGGCAGGAACATGTATTACAAAATGTTAAAAATATACTGTAGAAACATTAATACTTTAGCACTGAGTACACAGTTGGGTGGCATTTCTTCTGTATGATTTGCAGCACATTCTTTACACTCGTTTTACTTTTAATAAAGATTTATCTACTGTATGTATGTAGGCACAAAGCCGATGCTGGAAATGTTTAAGCAAAGTATTTAAAATATTATTCTAAAAAGACCCATATGCTAAGTGGTAATTTGAAGGAGTAATTCTGTTACGCTGACACATAATTATGTCCTGAAATCATAATGGGCTCCAGGGCTGCACAGTTGGCTTTCTGCACTCAGTGGTGCTTTCTGCAAGCCAGCATTAAAACAGGCAGTTAACTAAAGAGATCAACAGGTGCAGGCAGACTAGCAGCCTCATTTGTTATTCATGCCGTGATCAGCAAACGCCGTTTGCCCGGCATTTTTAATTAATCAGAAGAAAACGTGTTCGACTAATTCTCATGCAATTACGTCAACGTCCAAAAACTATTTGGAACTGAGGTGAAAATAAAAAAAAAAAAAAAAAAAAATGATGACTGGCAGAAAGAATGCGGGCAAAAGGACTGGTTTGGGAGGCAGAACTAAATTAGCTGTGCACATCATGTAGCTCCTGATAAGCAGGGTTGTCAGTGGTCTTAGAAGCTGGGAAATGACTTGGAATGGGTTGGTCTTCTGCTGCTTGTGTACACCTGTTAAGTATAGAAATTGGTAAGTTTGGACCCATATCCTCTTCCATTATGAAGTTTTTTTTTTTTGTTACTTAAGAACATGGCATGTTCTTCTGAAGTTATCCCAGCTCTCTGCCAAAATCTCGTATGTAAAATATAGTGTACAAGCATAATATAACGTTTGTGACAACACACAGTACATAGCTCGTGTTCGCACATTCTCATTATAATACATAGAGTGCATAGCCTAGTTAACAAAAAAAGCTGTAAAATAAAAATTTCTATACATGTGAAACCATTATTCAGAGACAACCCATCTTGCAAACGCTGAAATGTTTAAGGACAGAATTAGTCTTCTGTACACGTAAAACTCGCATACAAACCAGACAGTGTTAATGCAATGTTAACAAATTATTACCTGCCTTGCAGTTGTTGCGGACATTGAGTTGTGTATGGAAAATAATATATTGTAATATTTCAGGTCACCACGGTCTATGTCATAGTTTTATTTTGAGCCAGCATACATACAAAAGAAAAATATACCATTTAAATCCAGTCCACCCTGTCCCAGTCCTCTGGGTTATCCATGGGATTTAAATTGCATTTGCAGAGCTGACATTTTTCATTTAAAAATGCAATGGAACATTTGGGAGAAGCTGATGCAAACTGTGAGCACTTTGAAGCTTGCTGCAGTGTCATTTAGGTGGTGCCTCCATCACTGGAAGCAGCATCATTCACAGTCATGTTTTTAAATCGTATGATTGAAAAGCACAAAACATCAGAAAGTCTATTGCTGAACTGCGTCGGGATGTGTGCAGTATTAAAAATAAAATAGAAACTGACCGATCAGCTAGAACTGTCTTGCTGATTGATTGACAGATGTATTGTTCAACCTTTCAATTTTTAAGTAACAAAAGCTTATTTGGAACTGAAAATAGGAAGTACTCTGCAGTTTTCTAGCACTTTAGTATAATGTGTTATGAAAATCTGTCTTCTGACATAAATAGCCATTCTGAATAAAAATGAGTGGCCTCCTTAGGGAGGTTTTCTAAAATAAATCTGTTTGCACAGTTTGAAAGGTCGGGAATATAATAGAACATAATAATCCATTGGAAGAAGGTAGTGCAAATTTTTTCTTGCATTAGTTGTAATGTGACTCAGCCCATTCAGCTTATATCTATGTAGCTGAGTTAGTAAGAGAAGCTGGTGCTGAGAGCTTGCTAGAATTAGAGAAGGCCCCAGGATGCATCTACCTGAGGAGTGATCAAGAGAGCAACAAATGAGTCTCATGTTTCTATTAACCACAGTCATCATATCCAGGTACATGTCAGCAGAACACCATTGTACTGATGGAACAGGGTTGGAAGCACTCTATAAATGAAAAGCCATAACTCACAATTAGAAGCACCCTGGGCTGAAGGAGTCCATGCATGCCATTCTGCTTCCCAGCTGCTTTTCAGCATCTTTCAGCAATTACACCTGGGCGTTTACCTGCATAGAAATTTCACAGCCAGGTGCACTCCTGAAGTCAGCAGATGGCCATGTCCCCACGGACCACCTGTCAGAAGGTAACAGTTAATACCAACTTCATTAGTAATGACATCTGAATGCAAATGTCTAAGCAGAATCTAGAATACATGTCTAGGGTTTTTTTTTGGGGTTTTTAGTTTGTTTAACCATTGCACTATGGATGTAAAAAATGTGTTTGTTAAGACAAGCAATTGTTTATTTTTGTTTAAAAGGTCATAACAAACTGAATTACTAATAATTCTGTTGGATGCATGGAGATTCAGTGGTAATAGATGGTTGTACAGTGCATGTGAGAGGGCATATTACATTCTTCACTTCTCCTGTTTTACATGTACTTATACTGTAGAAAGCAGTAACGAGGAAGTTAATTGTCCAGAGGGTGGGCCTGGGTTCTACAAGGTCAGTAGGGGCTGGGGAGGAAGCGTGGGACAGTGCATCACTGTACTGCACGTTAAATTGCCACTAGCTACTGGAATTTAGTAGAACCCAGTGCATGTCAAAGATAATTTATAAACTAGTCAGTAAAAACATGTTTACACAAGAGGATCCACTTTAGCCTCTCAGCAATTCAGTAGAAGGTATTTTGGTAATTTTGTAGCTTTGAAAAGATATATTAAGCTATACAATCAGTCTGAAATGATGGGGCTTGATGTTGAAGACCAAGATTATCTCATCATAACTTTGCCATGTTGCATTAAGAAGGTAGTGCTACAAAATGTATAAGTGGAAAAAAAGGCATTATGATGTGGGGGGCATTTAGACTTATCTAAAGAATAAGTACAAATATCACTAAAGACACATCAGCTGTTATTTTAAAGTGACCTCAGCGAACTCATGCTGCTAGGACACAAGCACTACTCATTTCAGTTGATTTTAACTCTTAGGATAAATATTTAAAAACTGTGTATTGTCTAGTGGAAAAAAAAATCGAAATTGTATTGTTTGCACATTTTATATTAAAAGAACATCCCCTCCCAGGGTGGACTTCACGGGCGCACCTGTAGCTTCTGCACTGGAAGGTCAAATGAGAATCATTACGATGTTAACTGCAGAGCCCATTGATTTGTTTTGTAAAATTTCCACATTAAATTTGATGTAACTAACTGCATTATGACATGTAACCCTTTCATCGTTACAAGAAAGACAGAAGGTAGCTATGGTCAAATTTGCCTTGTTAATTGGCAGATGATTTGTTAGATAATCTGTCCTCTCAGGCATTGCTTGGCAAGTGATGGGAAGAGTATGTAGGTTTTGGTAAAGCAGTTTCATTAAAACTCTCCTCCCCTCAAACAGGAACACTAAACTGAAAAACGTTTTATTAATCCAGAACTAAGGATGGAACAAAGAGGGAGCGATAAAAGAAAACAATACAGAAGCTGTAGGCAAACAAAGAAACACACAGGATTTAAGTAAACAGTTGTTCTTCCATAGACAGGTGGAATTGATTTTTCTTTTCTTCTGAGTTGCATTCTGGCAGAAGAAACAGAAGCAGACTTTCATGCGTTTCGGATATGAAGGGTTGTGTGAAAGTTTTTATTTGCAGTACAGGGAAGGGGAGATATACTATATCACCGTCCTCATTCCTCTCTTTCAGGTGGACTGTGATCGTGCCCCCCTCCCCCTGTTCACAATTGTATATTTTCCTTTTTCACATTTTGTAAAGATTTTCCATTTCAAAGTGTAGCCTGTCCACAGCTGACATCAGTGCTGTCAGGCTGGGGGAAGACTGGAACTGACTACCCAGGGCCCAAGCAGAGGGAGGGTCCTCCAACAGCCTTAGAGGGGGTGCTAGCAGGTCCTCAAAGAACATGTACAGGGCCCAAAATTCAGTGTTATGTCCTTACCTGACATATGAACTATGTTAAACTGAACATCAAAATAAAATGTCCTGATGAGCTTGCATGTTAAAATGAGAACAAGCAGAAAACCAGCTTCATATGAGGCCTTGTGCAGGGTTTAGAATAACGCTGACACACATCATTTGGTGAATGACAGTTATTAATGTGAAATCACATGGCATCTTCATGTAATGACGTGGGTGTAGTGGTTTGTGTACAATGTGTATCATATTACATAACTGGTGGTATGCTAAAGGACCGAGGAACTAAGCTACAGCACAAACATGCATATGAGTCTGCCGAGCAAGCTGTCCTTTGTAGACTAGGTACAGATTATGACTCATTCAAAATGCTGTTATAACTCGAAAATTCTGACCTAAATTTCACAGTATGCTTACAGTACATCCTGCCATTTCCAATAAACACTTATCCAGTTATGGTCACAGTGATCCTAGAGTAATCCCAGACGACACACCGTGTAAAGCACAGATCACTTTTCACTTGGGGGCGAAAGTGAAATTTCGAGGCACAGGTCAAATACATTCTGTTTTGGAAATGTTGGAAAATCTTAGAGGAAACGGGCTTCAGACTCACGCCTGGAACAGCAAGGCAGCATCTCAGCTCCAGGGCCATCTGTCTTTGTTACCTTTCATCAAGTATTACCCTCTCTGCTGGCAATGTGTAGTATTCATCAGTTAAAAGCTGAAGTGCTTATCATGTCACTTGGCATCCATTTGAAATTGTGTAACTGTGAGCCTTATTTATGTCAGTTGGTATAAATATTAATGAATAATACAGAATATTTATTTCAGTTCGACTCTATACTTACAAGATACTACGTACACCTCCTTGCTTTTCCAGTAGTGGTATAACATAACTCTCAAACCCTTGTTTTAAACAGTCTGCTAGTTGTCAACATACATTCCATTTTTATAGTGAGGCTTAATGAAAAAGCTATAAGCAATGTTAACAGAGAACATAGTTTCATGAAAGATGGAAGCTATAGGTATCACGTAAGTAGAAAACACCTAGAAAAGGAAGAAGAGAAACATGTAAAGTCTTTAAATGTTTCTTTACTTTTTCCACTCCTCATGTTCAGAAGACAATGCAAACAATAGCATTTTCTGCATGTGCGGTTTCCATGGCAACAAGAACCTGTGCCGTAACTTCGGTTTGTAGTAAACTCAAGAGGTTGCTTATTGATTTTTTGAAATTTGTCTTCTGCTAATTCTATTATTTAGCAAAACAGTAAGTGTATAGGACTCTGAGAATTAAAAACAGATTTACTACAATATACAGTATGTCTGTTATTGAATCATCAAACCCTAATATTAAGGAAAACATTGTAATTCAAAACGGTGTTCAAGGTTTTGTATTTAATTTTATTAAAGTGTGTTAATTTCAGGGAAAAGTCTTTTGGATGAAATCTTCAGAAAATGAAACTATAAAAAAACATGGTGTTTTCCATCTTCCGTCTGGTGATCTGTTCTAGAGGCGTAAACACACAACTCAACAGTGTGTGTAACACTGAGACTGGAACAAGAGGGAGGTGCAGGTCCAAATGTGGAGTTTATTTGGAATGTCCCAAAACACAGTCAAAAAGCCAAATTTGGCTATAACCACATACAAGGTCAGTAACCAGAAGATCAGTGCAAGAGTAACACCAGACTATAGAGATATTAGGAGAGACTGAGACTAGAAAGGGAAAAGCACAGCTGGGAATGCCCGGCTAAAAACTAGGAGGAAACTACAGATCAAGAGACCAGAGAACGTGGGATCGGGAATACACGCTACGCTCAGTACGAACTCTAAAGAAGCACAACTTCGCAAGGAGCTAACGGATCCCACAACACTAATACACAGTCAAGGGACAGAGAAATACAAAACAAGGTGAGGTTACTGAAGGAGGGCATGGCAACTGCCAGCTCAACCATGACTTCTTGAAACATGTCTGCTTGAAACATGTCTGATGTTTTTTCCAATCTCAACAATTTCCCCAATAAATCATTATGTAAACTGTATAAAAATATAATTATAAAAGACAATATTTTCTTGCAGAAACAAAAATATGTTTTTTTTTAAGTTAGCAAATTATTTGGTTTTAATTTTGCATAATTGGCACTTGTTTTTAACTTGTTTAGTGTCCCTTTCCTGTCAGACACTAGTCACTACAGAAAAGAATTACGTATTAATAATTACATAGTGAGATGTACAGTTGGCTACTCTATGTTAAATATGGCTCCCTTGTGGCCTGCTCATTTTTAAAAACACTGGAACTTCCCCTGATTAGAGAGAAATGTCTTCACCCTTATTAAAATATTGAGAATTGCACAGTTAAAAATGTACCATTTCCCTGTGAATGGATGTTGGTGTGGCCATGGTTAAGAGGAAAACATTTTTATCAACACCTGGATTTTCTGGTCTGTTAATGAGCAAAAGAGTCAACAGATTCCTTTCACTTACTAAATGAGAAAGCAAATCTCTCAATGCAAATTAAGTGTTGGCCTAACACAGATTGTCAATAGTGCTGAAAAAGTAATAGGATTTGCTCAGCATGCCTTTCTAATCGTTAAAAAATGGACACTGCTTTGTTTCAATGGTAGTCTTTTGGCTGTGAGTTGCACTTTCTGTCAGTAGAGGGCAGCGTCTCAAGCACACTCAAGATATTTATATCCAAATTTGTGTTTTTTGCCTAATTTCTTCTGAGAAATGTAATTCACCCTATTGCTCTTGTCAGACGTTGGTGTTGATCTGTGTGTTTAACGGGTTTTTGGTAAATTGAATTTTAAGAGCAGAAGCACTTGTCATCTTGTGTTGTGGGAAGTCTGAAATCCTTTTACAGGGTATTGCGTTATGTAAATCAATGTTAAAAAGCTAAATTTCAGCACCTGTGAAAATGACATTAGGTGCATTTGCATTTTAGTGAATAAAGTATAGTTTTACAAATTTGCTTTTGTATTGGATGAATATTTTTAATGACTTTCCTAAAGAATGGTTCTTAAGACAGTTCAAAAGAAATGTTTTTCCTTATCCCAAACTGTGCAGTGATATGGATTTAGGCTACAAAGTTTGTCTTTGGACAGATTTATAGTATCAGACAACTTGTTCATAATTTTGATTGCCTATGCTTCAAACTGTGTACACCTACCTGCAAAAAATTATATTTATATGTGTAATTATATAAATTTTAAAATTTGATAAATTATAATTATAATATATTTCTTGGTTCCCAACAACATATTAAAATTTGAGTGGTACAGTATTTCAAAAGTTGAGGTAGGCTAAAAAATAAATATTTGTTAACAATTAAAGGACAATATTCTGAGTACTTTTTAAAGTTGCTGAAACAATGACAGACTTTTAAAAATATATATATTTGTACATCAAAAATGTAAAATGTAT